>CM060313.1:1974805-1992305 GCA_030674185.1 Monoplex corrugatus | reverse complement strand
CCCTGTAAGCTGGTGGATAGGGTGAGGGAATCAAAGGGTTACGTTTTTGCAGTTGGTGGATGGGGTGCTGAAGTCAAAGGGTGAATCCCACATCGCAATGTTTAAAACCGGGTTTGCTGGCCGCCCGTTCTTAATGCTTCCATCGTTTTTGTGGTGTCGGTGTAGAGTTTCCAAAGGGCGCTTCTCTTGCCTCACGATTTCAAAACCTGGCCAACTGATAGGGTTTGGTGCAAGCTCAGGGAGTCTACCAGGTATGTGCTGGCAGATTTAGCAGAAGCGCATGTGAAATATTCCGCGTGCGTTGAAGCCTTCTCGAATAAACTCCAATCATCAAACTGATAGCGTCAAGTTATTGTTTGGTAGGTTCTCCCTATACTGTTGTATGGATGTCAGGCGTGGACAGTCAACAAGCAAAGCCAGAACAAGATTGAGGCAGCCGAGATATGGTTTCTGAGAAGAATGTTGAGAGTTCCATGGACAGCAAAGAAAACAAACGAGACAGACTTGATGGAGGCAGACACAAGTAGACCACTCATAAGGAAGATTAGGAAAAGACAGGCAACATTTATAGGCCATTTTATGAGGAAGGGGGATTTGGAGCACCTGGTCACAACAGGAAAGCTGGAGGGAAAGAGAGCACCTGGTAGACCCAGGGAGAAAGTGCTAGACGGACTTGCAGAGTGCCTGAAGACGAGGAGGGTGGAGGAGATGCTTGGGGAAACAAGAGATAGAGACAGATGGAAGTCCATGATCGCCAACGCCATGCGGCAGGGCACCTGATCATGATGAGGAGGAGGTTCTCCCTCCTCCTCCCCCCCCCCACTTCCCCACTTTCCCATTTCAAGATCTTACTTGCTCATAGAGGTTTGTGCAATCTCATGAAAATCTGCCAGATAATTGCTGGCAGGTTTTGGTGGAGTGTGAAGGTTCGTTCTGGAATCAACTCCAAACAAAGTTATTGGAGATATTGGAGTTATTTCAAGATGGACTCACCGCACTCAGTCAACTCCATATGCGCTCCACCCAAATCTGCCCGCAATTATCTAATAGATTTACTGAGCCAGCACAAAAAAAACTATGCGCTGGCAAGGTCTTGAAACGGGGAAAGGTGAGAAGGGACCTATCAGACACTAAGCTGACACCACCAAAATGATGGAAACATTAAGATGGGCAGCGAACAGGCCATGACATCACCTAAGCGACACCACAAATGATGGAAACATTAAGATGGGCAGCGAACAAGCCAGTTTTAATGGTGCAGGCTGGATTGAGTTGAGATGACGGATCTGAGTCCATGGCTCTACCAACTAGCCTGCTTAAGGAGCACGTCAGTCAAAAGATTCTACAGTTTAACTCCAAACACCAAATAAACAAATAATCAAACATTTCTGATATTCTTGTTTCATACAAATGTTTAACTTGTGTCGCATATTCCTTGTAAATATTCAGGTCAAATGAAAAAAAAACAACAGAAATACGAGGACTGTTGTTGTTGTTGTTGTGTTGTTGTTGTTGTTTTTGTTTTGTTTAATCGCAATACGTGTGATTTTCTTTCTTTTTTTTTTTTTGCTTCAGCAATGACCCTTTTTTTTTCATATATAATGCAAACTACAGATTGTTGTCTTCAGTATTTCTTTTCGGTGCTTTTAACTCGTCATTTTGGAAAGCAGGTTGGAGTTTAAGTCAAGAATAAATTGAATGACCCTCTAACAAAATGAGGTCTGTCCCATTGTTGTTGATGTGAATGTCTTGTCAGTGACGATGGAATTGTTTTCTGTTTGTTCTTGGTCTTGTCTGTGTTCTTTTTTTCGTTGTTTCCTTTTTCTTTCTTTCTTTCTTTGATTCTGTCTTTCTTTCTTTGATTCTGTCTTTCTTTCTTTCATTCTTTCTTTCTTCCTGTCTGTCTTTTTCTCTTTCTTTCTGTCTCGCTTTTTATGTTTTGTATCGACAGGAGGTGTGTGTATATATATGTGTATATATGTGTTCGTGCGTACAGTATCTTTCTCTCTCTCTCTCTCTTTCTCTTTCTCTCTCTCACCATATATACATATACATATATATGTATATATATATATATATACATTATGTATATATAGATATGTACATATTTATACATATATACATATACATATACATATACACACATATATATGTGTGTGTGTATGTATGTATATATGTATGTGTATATATACATATATATATATGCATATATATATATATATATCATACATACATACCAACATACATACATACATACATAAAGATATGTGTGTGTGCGTGTGTGTGTGCGTGTGGTGTGGTGTGTGTGTGTGTGTGTGTGTGTGTGTGTGTGGTGTGTGTGTGGTGTCTGACTGACTGACTGCCTATGTGTTTGTGACAAAAAAGGTATTGGCAAGATTTCCTCGGTTTCTGGATGGATCCTTGTGAATTTGCATGTAGGTCAAAATATTTACCAGTGAAAAGCCACGAAGACACAAGTTTGGAAATCAGGCGCTAAGGTCAAGATAAAATGGACTAGACAAAGTTGTTTAAAAGTTTTTAAGAAAAGGTTGTCGACAGCACTTAACGTCTGACAGAAATTACTACGCTTCGTTTATATTGTTGTGACGGCATGTCATTTTCGTCACTACACATCAAGTTTTAGTCTCAAGGTTTTCCCCCGTGGGATTGCCGGGGGTTCTTTCAGTATAAATAGTATTCCCACCTTCTGGAAATTTTGTGCTAAAAATTTCCTCTTTTCTGTCACTCTCTTCGTTTCTTTTTTCCTCCTTTGCTTTTTGTCATTTCCTCCTATAATTCTGGCTTGCTGGTCCATTCACATGTATGTGTTGGGTTAGGTCTTACGTATTTTTTCTTAGGATTGATAATTGGGTACATGCATTAAGTGCATTTTTGGCTCTAGGGATGTGAGATACGCGGAAGCAATTTCAGGTGAATATATGCCAATCTTTATTCATGTTTTTGGTGTCCTTAGGTATGCTTAAATTTGTATTCAGGTGTGTTTTTTAGATCCCACATGCGCGAATGCATTGAAATGTGTACTTAATTTTCTTTTCTTTTTTTTTCCTGTTGAAGTTTTGTATGTTTTGAGGCGATTATAGCCCTGATATGGCTCTACGCAGTCGGCTGGGCTTTAAACAACAATAACAATGACAACAGTCTTAAGCTTATTTATGGTTACAGTGGCAGTGACCCTGAGAATTAGAATACTTGCATTTTCTGTAATGATTTTTGCATTAAAAAGAAAGATTGTTAGATGGCTTGACCATTTGGCTTCCTTCCTTTATTTTTCCAAATTAATTCTCATTGTTTTGAAAGAAGTGCGGAAATCATAAAGTATACCTTCACCGCAATGCATATCCACGTGATAATTATGTGACTCGAAATGTTAAAATTTCTTCATACCTAGCAATTAGTTGTGGATCAACGTGTAATTACTTAAGCCAGACTCTTCCCTGAAAGCTGGAGGGAAAGAGAACACCGGGGGAGGGGGGTGGGGGATGGGCGGCTGAGGACAGAAAGGTTGGACGATGTGCTTGCAGCGACAAAGGAGAGATTCGTATGGAGGGTCATGATCGTCAACGTCATGCGGCCAGGCACATTATGATAATGATAATAAGACTCATCCCATATTCACCTGGTGGCAATATTAGATTGTATTTGGGTCAGCGGGGATGTATAAGATTAGTTTACACCTACGAGGACTAAACACCGATATTTTACTCTGCAATCCATGTATACATGTAGATGAACTCTTTCCCGTCGGTACGATAGAAGAGTAGGCATTGCTGGTCCTTTGTCGTCTGGAATGGGTATTTATGTGGGGTACAAGACTGATCCTGGAGGTGTGTGAATGTTTCCTGCTGCCTTGGATTCTGCTTGTGCCGGTCCCTGTTTTTTGAATAGCAGCCGTTCTGGGACTGGAAGAGTTCGGATGGCTCTCCCGTTCTCTCTTGAACCTTGGCCAGCATGCCATCGTGCTAGGAAGCGTTCTGCATGATAAGCTTGTAAGAAATCCCAAACAAATGTGACTGCCCGCGTTCAAGCAAACAGGAACCAGAAGAACACACACACACACACACACACACACACACACACACACACACACACACACACACACACACACACACACACACACACACACACACACACACAGAAAGAGAGAGAGACACACACACACACACGCACACACACCTACCTCTTTTTATGTGTCTGCAATTTGTTTGATGTTTTTATGACGAAAGAAAATGTCAGTGTCTGTTTCTGAGTCACACACACACTCACACACCACACACACAACACACACACACACACACACACACACACACACACACACACACACACCCCTTTTTATGTGTCTGCAATTTGTTTGATGTTTTTATGACGAAAGAAAATGTCAGTGTCTGTTTATGAGTCACGAACACACACTCACTCACCACACACACACACACACACACACACACACACACACACACACACACACACACATACACGCACACACACACACACATACACGCACACACACACACACATATATATATTTACTGATGGGTCAGTCTTAGCAAATCAGAGCGCTGGAGCAGCGTTTTATGTTCCAAAATTTAACATTAAAAAGTATTTTTTCATTGGGGCAAATGTATCTATATATACAGCAGAATTAGTCGCTGTTGTTCAAGCGTTGCATTATTTAATAAGCCTTCGGCCTGTGCCTTTCAAATAGTTCTGTTTGTTAATTCAAAATCTGTATTATATGCTTTACAGTCTTTTGATACAGACACAAGACCTGATTTAATAATTGAGGCAAATCATCTAATACACTGTTTAAAGATAAATGGCTCGGAAATCAGTTTATGCTGGGTGCCTTCTCACGTTGGTCTTCATGGCAACAACGTAGTTGACAGAGCAGCTAAATCCGGTGCACTCCGTTTTGAAAATTCCATAGAATTACATGTTAACACCTCGGTAAAAGAAGCTTACAACTCGCTAGAATTAGCGTCAAGGATTCGATTTCATGAACATTTAAATGAAAAATTTGTGTCTCAAAAAAGAATCAAACGTTTCAGTTCAAAATATCTAAAAAAAATGCAGTATTCTTCATTATATCATTTGAGAATATTTGTTACCACATATTTTCGTATTCAACTGAACGCTTTGAAAACAAAATATTGTAAAAACGTTTTATGTATTTGCGGTGAACAATTCACATTGTATCACTGTTTGTTTTACTGCAGAAAGCTTCGTTATTTTTTACCAAAGATGGTTTACACAAGGAAACTATCTTGAAAAGCATTTTAAAGAAGTGATACCAGATCAAGTTTTGTTAGTTAAAATTTCAGAATCATTGATTCACAGTCCTGTTAATGCGTTACTTTAAGGTTATTATTTTAATTATCATTATCTTATTTTGTTTTGTTTTGCTTTTTATGACGATTTTTCTTTTACATTTGATGTTAGCGTTGTTCTAGTTTCATTTCTCTGTTCATCCATATCATTTTTCTAAAGACCTTGCCGATTCCTTTTAATTTTTTTCCGTCTCTTATTCTGTTCCCTTCTTTCCCCTCCTCCCCCCCCCCCCCCCAAAAAAATCATCCTCCATGCCATTTTTACCCGTCTAATATCACTTATAGTGAAAAGACGTTAAATCAAGGAACGAACGAACACACACACACACACACACACACACACACACACACACACACACACACACACACACACACACACACACACACACACACACATACACACACACACACACACACACACACACACACACACACACACACAGAATCAGAACGCGTATTTAGTACAACCAGACAAGGAATCAGAGCGCGTATTTAATACAACCAGACAAGGAATCAGAACGCGTATTTAATACAACCAGACAAGGAATCAGAACGCGTATTTAATACAACCAGACAAGGAATCAGAACGCGTATTTAGTACAACCAGACAAGGAATCAGAACGCGTATTTAATACAACCAGACAAGGAATCAGAACGCGTATTTAGTACAACCAGACAAGGAATCAGAACGCGTATTTAATACAACCAGACAAGGAATCAGAGCGCGTATTTAATACAACCAGACAAGGAATCAGAACGCGTATTTAATACAACCAGACAAGGAATCAGAGCGCGTATTTAATACAACCAGACAAGGAATCAGAACGCGTATTTAGTACAACCAGACAAGGAATCAGAGCGCGTATTTAGTACAACCAGACAAGGAATCAGAACGCGTATTTAATACAACCAGACAAGGAATCAGAACGCGTATTTAGTACAACCAGACAAGGAATCAGAACGCGTATTTAATACAACCAGACAAGGAATCAGAGCGCGTATTTAATACAACCAGACAAGGAATCAGAGCGCGTATTTAGTACAACCAGACAAGGAATCAGAACGCGTATTTAGTACAACCAGACAAGGAATCAGAACGCGTATTTAGTACAACAAGACAAGGAATCAGAGCGCGTATTTAGTACAACCAGACAAGGAATCAGAGCGCGTATTTAGTACAACCAGACAATTACTCTGGTTATATTAAGTACGCGGTCTGAGGTTCTTTTATTTTTGTATTTCTTTTGTCTGGTTCAAGCTTGTAAGAGCAACGTAATGTTTTCCACAGGCCCTTCGAATTAACAGTGTCAAATGCTTTGTTCAGATCTACAAACCGATGTGGAGCTCCTGTTTTTTGTTTTTGTTTTTATTGTTGTTTGTTTGTTTGTTTGTTTGTGTGTTTGTTTGTTTGTTTGAATGTTTGTTTTTCACAACACTTCTGTTGAACCTGGCATTTGGAGTTTGGAGTTTGTTCAAGAGGGATTCATCGCACTTGGACAGTTCCATATATGCTCCACCCAAATCTGCCAAGAATTATCTGGCAGACTCCCCGAGCTGTGCAAAACCCTATGCGCTGGCAAGGTCTTAAAAATTGGGGAGGAGGGGAGAAGGGAATTTTTGAAACACTAAGCTGACACCACCAGAATGATGGAAACAAGATGGGCATGGAACAGCCAGTTTTTAGTGTTGCAAGCTGGGATTGAACTCGAGACATCATATCTTGAGTCCACGGCTCTATCAAAAGAACTAAAACCAGCCCGGATAAAAATGTGTCAACCTCAGGACCATATTCCGTGGCCGGAACCTGGGATTGAACCAGGGGCCTTTAAATCTTCAGTCTAACGCTCTCCCAACTGAGCTATTCCTGCTGACATTTGACGAACACTATGTCGTTCGTGTCTGTTCCATTACAAAAGCCACTCTGAGGCTTAGAAATGATAGGCTCGCTACCTGGGTGATGAGTCTGTTAAAGATGATTCTGGTAAGGACTTCACCACCATGCACACAGAAGGATATTTCGTTACGATTATCGTGTAAGGACTTGTCGCCCTTCTTTTTGTCCATGCGGATGATCATAGAATCTTTAACCCTTTGACTCCTGTACCCTGTCCACCAACTGCAAAAACTTAACCCTTGGACTCCATCACAGGAAGCTGGTGGATAGGGTGAGGGGGGAATCGAGGGGCTAAGTTGTTTGCTTTGTTGGCATGGTTGACAGTGCAGGATGCTGGTGGACAGGGTGCAGGAGTCAAAGGGTTTAAGTTTTGAGGTACCTCGTCTTTCTGCCATACAGATTGACAAAGGGCCATCAGCTACTCCAGGAGCATTTTGCCCCTTATTCCTAGAGATGTCTGCAGGAATACCATTACCTCCTCGTGCCCTTAGGGGCTTGGTCTGCTGCAAGGCATTTTGGTGATTTTGGCACTGTCGATTGGATCTGCCAGATTCCATTACTGGCTGTTTGGAATATAGCGATAACATTGTCATTTCAGTTTCAGTTTCTCAAGATGACATCTCCACGCTCGGAATGAATTCTATATGCATTAATGTCACAAGTGCCATCCGATGGAGAAGAAGATACAGAATGATCACGATACAAGCCTTAAGCCTGCACACAAACCCACGAGCTGGCAAGGTCCTGAGGTCTTACCTACATAATTCCATAACCATGGGGTCGTAGGGGAGTGAGGTGGCAGAGACTTCAACTTTTTCTGGGGCCAGCACCACGAAGGTAGCGCCCATCCCCTCTCCCTCGCTTCAAATTCATATTCATAGACTTCAAAAAAGCAAGAAGGCTAACTGGTCTTCAAGGGGTCAGACCTGAGAAATCAGCCTATCTCTCCAATGTTTTATACCAAGGCAGCCAGGCAATGCGCTGCTCTTCACAATTTTCAATTGCCGTGGGATCTTTAGCGTGCACAGCCAGAAGGCACACGGGTCCGACTCGTTTTTCTCAGACATTGACCACTCACTGCTCAGCAGTGCAACAACTCACCGATCAGCAGTGTGACGACTCGCTGGTCAGCCGTGTGATGACTCACTGGTCAGCAGCGTGAACACTCACTGGTAAGCAGTGTGACCACTCACCAGCGCAGTGTGACCATCACCAGTGACTCAGTCAGCAGTGTGACCACTACTCACTCACTCCATCAGCATGTGACACTCATCGCTCACAGTGTGACCACTCACCAAGCAGCAGTGTGACCACTCACCGGTCATCAGTGTGACCACTCACCAGTCAGCAGTGTGACCACTCACCGGTCAGCAGTGTGACCACTCACTCACTCACTCACCGGTCAGCAGTGTGACCACTGACCAGTCAGCAGTGTGACCACTCACCAGTCTGCAGTGTGACCACTCACCAGTCAACAGTGTGACCACTCACCAGTCAGTAGTGTGATGAGTCAATTGTCATCAGTGTGAACACTCACTCACTTGTCAGCAGTGTAACCACTCATCAGTCAGTAGTGTGACCACTCACTCACTCATTCACCAGTCAGCAGTGTGACCACTCACCAGTCAGCAGTGTGACCACTCACCGGTCAGTAGTGTGACCACTCACTCACTCACCAGCCAGTAGTATGATCACTCATCGGTCAGCAGTGTGACCACTCACTCACTCACCAGTCAGCAGTGTGACCACTCACTCGCCGGTCAGCAGTGTGACCACTCACTCACACACCAGTCAGCAGTGTGACCACTCACTCACTCACCAGTCAGCAGTGTGACCACTCACCAGTCAGCAGTGTGACCACTCACTGGTCAGCACTGTGATGAATCACTTGTTTAGCAGCGTGACCACTCATCATTGCACTGTGCCTATGTCAGCAGGTTGACCACTCTCTTGTCAGCAGTGTAACCACTCAACGGTCAGCAGTGTGACCACTCACTGACCAGCAGTGTAACCACTCACCAGTCAGCAGTGTGACCACTCACGGGTCAGCAGTGTGACCACTCACCAGTCAGCAGTGTGACCACTCACTGGTCAGCAGTGTAACCAATCACCGGTCAGCACGTTGACCACTCACCAGTCAGCAATGTGACCACTCACCCGTCAGCAGTGTGATCACTCAACGGTCAGCAGTGTGAACACTCACCAGTCAGCAGTGTGATCACTCAACGGTCAGCAGTGTGACCACTCACTCACTGATCAGCAGTGTGACCACTCACCGGTCAGCAGTGTGATCACTCACTGGTCAGCAGCGTGTCAAAATGCTTAAACCAATGTAGTAAGATGTCGGCAGGAGCCAGACATGGTACATCTGCACTGTTATCTCCCACCATTGTTTTCTTTTTCACATTTTTTTTTTCAGCAGGACAAAAAGACAAAGGCTCTTAGAAATGCATAATCATTTGTATTCAAAGTCTTAGGAGTTCTGAACACATGCAAGACGTCCACATCTTCCACAGTGGGTCTACGTACCTGAAGTACTGTTTACTGTCAAATTTGTATAAGATAAATATCTAATTTTAATAATAATAATAATAATAATATATTTTATTTATATAGCGCAAAATCTTGATAAAATCAAATCTAAGCGCCATAGAAAAAAAACATGCATAAATCTCATGCACAAAGAAGAAGTGATATCAAATTTAATCTGAAACAACTAGTCGCCATGGCATAGTGTTTAGCGCAAAAGACTACCAACTGGAAGGTTGTGGGTTCGAATCCCCCCCATCAGTCCTTTCAAAAATCATCGTGGGATTTTTCGGCTCTAATCGGTTACTAACCAGAGTTGAGCGTGTTATGGGCTCATTGGGAAGACTGGGACCACACAGTCAAGTCTCATCCACTTTACAGATGCGTTAGCGAGGGTGTTGCTGAAATCTTCTGACCAGCACCACAGGTGTCCGTATCTCTCGGGTCTGGTTGACGCCAGGATATATTATGATAGTGAGCGTAGAGTACAACCTTGTCACACAGTATCAATCTTCATCGATATCATCATCACCACATTGTAAAAACTGTGCCAGTTTCTGTGGCCATTAAGGTGTCGTAGAAAATGGGACGAAAAATAAGGTGAGCACAAAGGTAACCCCCTGAATGCAATGATCCTAAAAATAATTTAATTTGAAACTAGGGGCAGACATGGATGCCATATTTCTGTAAAAACCTGTAATCTCCACCTCATTTTTTGCATTGTATTCCTCTTTCTGGTATTTTCTGGTTAGATGTGAAAGACACGTTGTTTAACCATTTGACACCTACACCCTATCCAGCAACTTGATCCTTTGGCTCCTTATCCTATCCACCAACTTCCTGCAGAAACTGGTGGATAGGGTCAGGGAGTCAAAGGGTTAAGTTTTTGCAGTTGTGCATAGGGTGCAGGAGTCGAAGGGTTAAAGTAGCAACACAAGGCTACATCGAAAATGGCCGCAGCTCTCTGTTATCTCATCCTGTTTGAGTAAGCTGGCTGGTTGGCTAAGTTGATACAGCCATATACTCAAGCTTTGATATCGCGAGTTCAATCCCAGCCCACGTTAAAAACCTGTTTTCCTACGCATTGTATCGTTCTTATCGTTACGTGTTCGTATCACGTAAGGGTCACCAAATAGCTAGCTGTGTTCTGATTTATTTTTTTAATTATTTTTTTTTTATGTATGTTCTTTTTTGAAGATACATATGTCATTTACAGGCAACCAAGATTATTCCAGTGATAGGCTGATAAAATACCAGTATTAAACATAGACAAGGTAAAGCATAGTCTAGGTAGGGCCTCATGACCTGGTCAGCTCATGGGTTCATATGAAGGCTTGAGACTTGTGCCATGATCACCATACACATGGCACCTGTGACGTTAGTGCAGACGGAATTCGTCCCGAGTGCGGATACGTCATCTTGAGAAATTGAAACTGAAACTGAATCTTATCGTTTTAATTGTGCCAGTTTTAGCTGTTCATAGGTCTTTTCTTCCCCTCCCCCACCCAACCCCCACACCTGACCCAGTTTCAAGATCTTGCCAGTGCATAGGGTTTTGTGCAGGCTTAAAAGCCTTGCCGATCTGCATAAAGCGACAAATTTCAAGACACTGAAACTGGATATGAAACCCAAGGAAAGTGGCCTGCATTTTACATGGAAAAGTTCCTTAGTCATCAACAAAACAAGAACAAACAAACAAACCAACTAGAATCGAATCCTCTCCGTAACTTTGGTTTTCAATCCTGTTTCTCTTTCATTATATTCTGTCTATGTATATATTTTGTATCAAAAACGAACAAACAAGTTACCACTACTACTATAATCACTATATCATGATCATGCTGTGATGAAACCCAAATCTTCTAGTTCTTTCATTGACAAGTGTTCATAGAAAACTGTATTCAGATTGTATGGTGTTCTGTCTGGATCTGACTGTTCAGACTTCTTTCAGCAGAGCAATGTGGGTCAATCAGTGAATGCCGTCACTGGAAGGTGAATTCGAGCTTGCTGTCTGCCATACGTTTCTCAAAGACAGCGTCAAATCGTTCATTCTGTTCCACTGTGAACCAGTTCTTCCAGTCCCCGATCTCACCTGTGGAGTGGAATGAAAACGTCCCGTGAACATTCATTCATTGATTCACTGATTCATTGATTGATTCATTCATTCTCTCTCTTTCCCTCTCTCTGTCTGTGTTTGTCTGTCTCTCTATACATGTCTTTGTCTCTGTCTGTCTGTCTCTGTCTCTGACTCTGTCTCTGACTCTGTCTCTGTCTCTCTCTGTCTCTCTCTGTCTGTCTGTCTGTTTGTCTGTCCGTCTCTCTCTCTTTCTCTCTCTCTGGCAAAGACTAGCTGTAAATGATAGTAATAGTAATGAAAATATTGATGCTAATGCTGGTGCTGGTGCTGGTACTGCTGCTGCTGATGATGATGACAACGACAATAACAACAGTAATAATAATGATAATAATGATAATGAAAAGAAGAAGAATGCGAAGAAGAAGAAGAATGCGAAGAAGAAGAATGCGAAGAAGAAGAAGAATGCGAAGAAGAGGAAGAAGAATAATGCGAAGAAGAAGAAGAATGCGAAGAAGAAGAAGAATGCGAAGAAGAAGAATGCGAAGAAGAAGAAGAATGCGAAGAAGAAGAAGAATGCGAAGAAGAAGAAGAAGAAGAAGAAGAAGAATGCGAAGAAGAAGAAATGCGAAGAAGAAGAAGAAGAAGAAGAAGAAGAAGAATGCGAAGAAGAAGAATGAGAAGAAGAAGAAGAATGCGGAAGAAGAAGAAGAAGAAGAAGAAGAAGAAGAAGAAGAAGAATGCGAAGAAGAAGAATGCGAAGAAGAAGAAGAATGCGAAGAAGAAGAAGAAGAAGAAGAAGAATGCGAAGAAGAAGAAGAATGCGAAGAAGAGAATGCGAAGAAGAAGAAGAAGAAGAAGAAGAAGAAGAATGCGAAGAAGAAGAAGAAGAAGAAGAAGAAGAAGAAGAAGAAGAAGAGGAAGAAGAAGAAAAATCATCATCATCATGATAATAACACTAATGATAACAGTATTGATAATAACTTCATAAATGTAGCGAAAACATACATGTCAGAGAACGCTCGTCGCACTTTACAAACAGTATAAATATTGCGATGTTGATAAGTAACGCTGTACAACATTGGGATACACGCACTAATACATCAATGCAGCATAAACGTTTTCATGCCAATACATTATAATGCAGTGCAAACACACAGGATGCATGTAGACACCAATGCATCACAACAACATAAACATTGTTCATCACAAATAGCAACAATTGTGTTTTCCAACTTAGTGACAATCACACACATGAACATACACACACACACATATAAGTGTGCATACATATATACACACTCATACACACCCTGTGAATATACAAGCACACACACACACACACACACACATACACACACACACACACACACACACACACACTCTCTCTCTCTCTCTCTCTCTCTCTCTCTCTCTTTCCCTCACACACACACATTCTCTCTCTCTCACACACACACACACACATACATACACAATCTCTTTCCCTCTCTCTCTCTCTCTCTCTCTCTCTCTCCTCTCTCTCCACACACACACACACACACACACACACACACACACACACACACACACACACACACGACAAACTGCAATACTACTAGATTTAGGTGATATTTGGTGATACTGCTGAAAGAGATGCGTTTTGAGGTGCATTTTGAAAGGAAGCTGCTTTGTTTTATAGATACTGGGAAGGATTTCTATGTTGTTGTGTCAAAAAAAGATTTCTTTCCGCAAATTGTTAGCGAGAGCCGAGGAACAGCTAAGAGACCTGAGAGCTTTGAAAGGTTTGTGTGGCAGGATGAGTTTTGATATATATGATGGCAGTGTCTTTGAACTCAGACACTGAAATCAGAATTGGCAATGTTAGGAATTTTGAGACAGACTCCAAAACAAGTGCGACTGCCCGCGTTCAAGCAAACAGGAATCAGAAAAAAAAACCCACAAAGATAGAATCAGAACCGTATTTAATACAAGACAAGATAGGCGCAAATTTTAGGCTAACTGGCCTTTGTCAAGCGTGAATGTAAGATCGCACATAGACACTAAACACAAAAATAACAGAAAAAGACTGAAACTTCTCTGCCACTTCATCCAGTGCGAGAAGAGGACGAACAAAGGCCAGTTGGCCGAAAATTGACGTCTGTTTTGTCTTGTTGTATTAAGTACACGTTCTGATTCTATTTTCCTGTTTTTTCTGGTTCTTGAGAAAGACTGTCAACGATGCATCGTGAAGAGTAAGCGACCAGACCGTGTGGTCATAGTCTCTCCAATGAAGCCATAGCATGCTCAGCTATGTGGGTAGGGGCCAATAGAAATCCTCCTCATCTTCATCACGTGCCCTGCCGCATGGCGTTAGCGATCGTAGCCCTATGTACGAATGTATCCCCTGTCGCTGTAAGTACATCTCCCACCCTCTCTGTCGCTGTAAGTACATCTCCACCCTCTCTGTCGCTGTAAGTACATCTCCCACCTCTCTGTCGCTGTAAGTACATCTCCCACCCTCTCTGTCGCTGTAAGTACATCTCCCACCCTCTCTGTCGCTGTAAGTACATCTCCCACCCTCTCTGTCTTATTCACTCCCTAAGTCCATCCAATATTTTCTCCCTGGGTCTATCTGGTACTCTTTTTCCCTCCAGCTTTCCTGTTGTGACTAGGTGCCTGCTGTCTTCCATCTCACCTGCCTAGTCATAAAATATTGATGTTTAGTCTTTCCATTTCTTTCCTGACACTCTAATTTTCTTTTCTAATATTCCAAGTTGCAGTTTATATGTTTTTGAATTTGATCGCAGTAAGTGGATTACGATCAGGTGTCACCTGCGCAGGATGACATTCCTTACCGGACGAATGTGCTCCAGTAGAGCCCCTATTAACATGGTTTAGGTTTCTTTTCTTTTGGCTGGTCATGACCAGAGGGAGAGGGAACCATGGTGGTTTCCCGTTGCCTTCCATCGTTTTTGTGCGGACTCCACGCTACTCTTTGTTATTCCCACGACTATCCACAAGGCAGTGGAGGTGATTTTCTATCCGGGTTTAATCCCTCAGCCTTGCTCTCTCTCTCTCTCTCTCTCTCTCTCTCTCTCTCTCTCTCTCTCTCTCTCTCTCTCTCTCTCTCTCTCTCCAAGCACTAGGCAGCTGCGATTTTCTGTCAGGGTTTACTCCCTTAGCCTTAGTCTCTCTGTCTCTGTCTCTCTCTCAGTGGTCATTTTCTGTCGGGGTTTGCTCTGCTCCCTTAGCCTTAGTCTCTCTCTTTCTCTCTCTCTCTCTCTCTTCTCTCTCTCTCTATCTCTCTCTTTGTCCGTCTGTCTGTCTGTCTGTCTCTCCCGACAACCAGTGGTGATTTTATGTCAGGATTTACTCCCTTAGCCTTGGTCTCTCTCTCTCTCTCTCTCTCTCTCTCTCTCTCTCTCTCTCTCTCTCTCTCTCTCTCTCTCTCTCTCTCCAGCCACTAGGCAATTGTGATTTTCTGTCATGGTTTTACTCCCTTAGCCCGAGACACCGACAAGGCAGTTCATGCTATGTACCCATTTGTGCACGATGGTGAAATACACACAGTTAGAGTGTCTTGGCACAACCAATCATTGCAAAACCTTGCAGAGGGCTGGAAGAAGAGATACTTGACTTGTTTGCACTTGTGGAACACAATTATCTAGTACAGGGAGACACATATCGGATTTCTTTGCTGGCTTCTTTGTTGCTTTGTTTGTTCAATATGTAATGCCCCCATCTTTCTTTTTAAAGGTATGTGTATGCGTGTGTTTGTGTGCATGTCAGTGTGTGTGTGTGTGTGTGTGTGTGTGTGTGTGTGTGTGTGTGTGTGTGTGTGTGTGTATGTGTGTGAGTGTGTGTGATGTGTGTTTGTGAGTGTGTGTGTATTTGTGAGTGTGTGTGTATGTGTATGTGCATGTGTGTGTGTGATGTGTATATATATGTATGTATGTATGCATGTATGCATGCACTTATGTGTATATGTATGTATGTATATGTATGTATATATGCATGTATGTATGTATGTTCGTTATTTTTTTTAATGTCTATTCACATACATGCTTTTAGAGGAGAACAAAAATTAAGATGTTTACGATGATGTGTGTGTATGTGTGTATGCGCATGTGTGTGTGTGTGTGTGCGTGTGTGTGCGTGTGTGTATGTGTGTGTGTCTGTTAGTGTGTGTGTGTGTGTGTGTGTGTGTGTGTTGTGTGTGTGTGTGTGTGTGTGTGTGTGTGTGTTGGCTGGTGAGCGAGAGTGCGTGCGCAGATTAGTACTAAACGTATGGGACAGTATACCTGCGCGGTTGATAGGGTACATATTGTATCTTTTCGTTTTGTACATATTCTTGATACCACCAGAAAATTAGTAGCAGATATCACCAAGAGAGCTTAATATTTTTGACAACAATGAACACCGGACTACCAAACGGATCAAAGGCCCTCTTAATGTAAAAGAAAATAATAGGGGACGGGGGTGGGGGGTGGGGGGTGGAGGGGTTACGGTGTATTAACCCTTTGACTCCCCCCCCCCCAAAAAAATTCATCCTTTGACTCGAGCATCCGGTTCACCAGTTTCCTGCAAGAATCAAAGGGTTAAGTTTTTGTTTTGCTAGCAGAATTGACACTGCAGGATGTTGGTGGACAGGGTGCGGGAGTCAAAGGGTTAAGGAAGAGATTAAGGAAGTGTAAAGACAGGTAAAGAGAGATTTACAACAGGGTAGAGAAAACCACAAGAGAAAGAAAACGAATATACATGTATATAATGGAGTGAATATTTGCTTGAGTGAGTGCTACTGAAATTCGTGTTTTGCAGGAATGGGTGAGTGGAATTAGTGTTTTCACGAATGGGTGTGATGTAATGAGTATTTTTCATGAGTGGGTTTGATGGAATGGGTGTTTTGCACCAATGAGTGTGATGAAATGAGTGTTTGCGTGAGTGAGTGTGATGGAATGAGTGTTTTGCACGAGTGAGAGCCACTGAAATGGGTGTTTTGCACCAGTGTATGTGATGAAATGAGTGTTTTCATGAGTGAGTGTGATGGAATGAGTGTTTGCATGGGTGAGTGTGATGGAATGAGTTTAAACACGAGTGAAAGTGATGTAATGAGTGTTTTGCATGAGTGGGTTTGATGGAATGAGTGTTTTGCACGAGTAAGTGCCACTAATATGAGTGTGTTTTGCACAAGTGAGTGTGATGGAATGAATGTTTTGCATGAGCAAGTGTGATGGTATGAGTGTTTTGCACTAGTGAGTGACACAGAATGAATGTTTACATGAGTGAGTGTGATGGAATGAGTGTTCGTACGAGTGAATGTAATGGAATGAATATTTTAAACGAGTGAGTAGTATAGAATGAGTGTTTGCATGAGTGGGTGTGATGAAATGAGTGTTTTGCCTGAGTGAGTGTGGCAGAAACAATGTTTGCATGAGTGAGTGTAATGGAGTGAATACTTGCTTGAGTGAGTGCCACTGAAATGAACATTTGCACATATGAGTGTTACAGAATGAATGATTTGCACGAGTGAGTGTGATGGAATGAGTGTTTGCACGAGTGAGTTATATAGAATGAGTGTTTGCACGAGTGAGTTATATAGAATGAGTGTTTGCACGAGTGAGTTATATAGAATGAGTGTTTGCACGAGTGAGTGTGATACAACGAGTGTTTACACGAGAGAGT
>CM060313.1:1959805-1964805 GCA_030674185.1 Monoplex corrugatus | reverse complement strand
AGGTATTGTAATCCTTGTCATAGGTAGTGTATAGGTTGTTTTGAGACCTCTTGCGTTGGTGATGATGTGATCGACACTTTTGTTTCTCCCACAGGACACTGTTGACATGTTTGCCGATGCTACTGGCAAGGATGGAGGAGCCGATCTTATTAGGATTCACTTTATCCTTGAAAGTAGAGTTAAACTTTGATTTTAAATTGCCATGATCCAAGAAGGAGATGTTGTTACGACCATAAAGCTCCGAGTGAAGCAGGGCGTTCAGAAGATCTATTTTTACCTGAAGGACCATGTCTCTCACCGGTGCTGTTTTGCTAATAACAATTTTACTTTTGGGATGTGTGGACGCAATTTCGTCCACGGCTTTCACTAACTTGTCACATACTGTTTGGGGTCAGTGTGTGCGTGCGTGTGTGTGTGTGTGTGTGTGTGTGTGTGTGTGTGTGTGTGTGTGTGTGTGTGTGGTGTGTGTGTGTGTGTGTGTGTGTGTGTTGTGTGTGTGTGTGTGTGTGTGTGTGTGTGTGTGTATACGTAAACTTGTGTTGTTGTTTTTTCCTCACAATTCAATATTGCTGATTTTGATCAAATATAAAAGGAAATCTGAGCTTTCATTCAAACGTTAAAAAGTGTGATCTTAATAAGTGTGGTCTTTATCGAGTTTTGCTGCCTGTATTAAAAAGTGTGATCCTTATTAATTGTTGCTGCCTATATCAAAACGTGAGATACTCATCGAGTGTTGCTGCCTATATAAAAAAGTGAGATCCTTAGCGAGTGTTGCTGCCTATATTAAAAAGTGAATTCCTTATCGAGTGTTGCTGCCTACATTAAAAAGTGTGATCCCTAACGTGTGTTGCTGTCTATATCAAAAAGTGTGATCCTTATCGAGCGTTGCTGCCTACACTAAAAAGTGTGATCCTTAACGAGTGTTGCTGCCTATATAAAAAAGTGAGATCCTTAGCGAGTGTTGCTGCCTATATTAAAAAGTGTGATCCTTATCGAGTGTTGCTGCCTACATTAAAAAGTGTGATCCCTAACGTGTGTTGCTGCCTATATCAAAAAGTGTGATCCTTATCGAGCGTTGCTGCCTACATTAAAAAGTGTGATCCTTAACGAGTGTTGCTGCCTATATCAAAAAGTGTGATCCTTATCGAGCGTTGCTGCCTATATTAAAAAGTGAGATCCTTAACGAGTGTTGCTGCCTCTATCAAAAAGTGTGATCCTTAACGAGTGTTGCTGCCTATGTTAAAAAGTGTGATCCTTATCGAGTGTTGCAGCCTATATTATAAATGTGATCCTTATCAAGTGTTGCTGCCTATATTATAAATGTGATCCTTATCGAGTGTTGCTGCCTATATTATAAATGTGATCCTTATCGAGTGTGTGCTGCTTATGTTAAAAAGTGTGATCCTTATCGAGAGTTGCTGCTATATTAAAAAGTGTGATCCTTATCGAGAGTTGCTGCCTATATTAAAAAGTGTGATCCTCATCGAGTGTTGCTGTCTCTATAACAAAAATGCGATCCTTATCGAGCGTTGCTGCCTAGGCCTACATTATCTTGCCGACCCATGAAGACGTAAAACTTCTGCACACTCCTTTTCGTTGACATATTTTAAAGCTCCACAACCGTATCAAAAAGTAATCCTCAGAACATTGTTAGAAACGGTTACCGAATTTTGCATACCTTGTAAGCAGTAAAAGACAGTTCAAAACGTAGAACAGTTTAGAACATAGAACAATTCATTTATAGATTACATTAAGGACAGTATAGTTATAGCTTCTTGTACTTTTATTGTTACAGGTTTCTTTCGAATCAGATGATCTCTCTCTAAGTCAGTTTGTTAAAAAAAATGTGGACAGGAGATCTGATAGCTCGAGTTCAATCCCAGCCCACAACATGAATAAAAACTGGCCTGTTAATTGTCCATCTGAATATTCCTAGCATCTTAATGGAGTCAACTTACAGTTTTACAGGTCTTCTTCCCCATTTCGCTCAGTTTTTAATTTTTGTCAGCAAATTGGGCTTTGCATATGCTCGAGGAGTCTACCAGATAACAGACGGCAAACTGGGGCAACGCATAGAATTGTCTAAGCGTGATAAATCCATCTTAAATAAAATCTTCAAAAATAAATCCATCATGAATAAACTCTAAGTGATAAATCCATCATGAATAAACTCTAAGTGTAAATCCATCATGAATAAACTCTAAGTGATAAATCCATCATGAAGAAACTCTAAGTGATTAATCCATCTTGAGTAAACTCTAAGTAATAAATCCATCTGAAATAAACGCTAAGTGATAAATGTATTGTGAATGAACTCTGAGTGATAAATCCATCTTGAAGAAACTCTAAGTGATAAATCCATTTAGAATAAATTAAGCGATAAAAATTCCTCGACTAAAAACTAAATGATAAATCCATCTGGAATAAGCTCTAAGTGATAAATCCATATTGAGTCAGCTCTGAGTGATAAATCCACCTTGAATAAACTCAAAGCAATGTATCCATCTTCAATGAATTCTAAGTGACAAATCTATCCGGAATAAACTTAGATATCCATCTTGAATAAACTCTAAGCGATCAATCCATCTTCAATAAATTCTGATAAAGCCGTCTGGAATAAACTCTAAATGATAAATCCACCTCGCATTAACTCTAAATGATAAATCCATCCGGAATAAACTCTAAGTGATAAATCCAGCTTGAATAGACTCTAAGTGATAAATCCATCTTCAACAAACTCTCAAAAATCCCTCTGGAATAAACTCAAATGATAAATCCACCTTGCATAAACTCTAAATGATAAATCCATCTGGACTAAACTCTAAGTGATAAATCCAGCTTGAACAGACTCTAAGTGATAAATCCATCTTGAGTAAATTCTAAAATGTAAACTGACGTTCCAGAAAAGAAAGCACACGAGACACAGTCTTGAAGGAGGCAGACACAAGAACATCGTTAATAAAGAAGATTAATAAAGGACCAGCAACATTTATTGGCCATTTTATGAGGAAAGAGAAATTAGAGCACCTGGTAACAACAGGAAAGCTGGATGGAAAGAGAGCACCAGGTAGACCCAGGGAGAAAATATTGTACATGCTTGCAGGGTGGTTGAGGACAGAGAGGGTGGGAAACGCTCTTGCAGCGACAAGGGATAGATTCATGTGGAGGGCGATGATCGCCAATGCCAAGCGGCAGGGCACATGATGATGATGAAACTAACGGGTGCGGTAGTTGAGCGGGTAAGATGCTAGCCTTCCAACTGGAGTTGGAATGGTCTGAGTTTGATTCTAACCTGGGTTCCTCTTGCCTGATGGTCAAAGGGTAGAGATTTTTCCCTTCACCCATGTCACCATATGTACAAACTGTTATTGCTAAACCCCTTTTCGTGTGCATTGTACAGGGGGTGGGTGGGTGCAAAAGTAGGTATACAGTTATGAAAAAAGAAAACACGTACAATACTCATTCCATTTATTATACAAACAAATGAATATTGAATATACATGTAATAACAAGCACAGCCTTAATCCCTCAATACTCAAACTGCTTGCCGTCAGTATTCACACACTCCTCTAATCGAGAGCGGAATTAAGCATTATAATAATGATGTGATACTTACTGTATACCTACTTTTCCACCACCTCTGTATACTAACGTCATCATCATCATCATCATCATCATCATCATCAGTAATAGTAGTAGTAGAAGTGATGGTAGTAGTAGTAGTAGTAGTAGTATTGGTGGTAGTAGTAGTAATAGCAGTAGTAGTAGTATTGTTGTTGTTGTCGTCATTATCATCGTCATCATCTGTATGACAATCATTATCATGATTATTATGATTATCAACATCATTAGCATTATCAATATTCTTTAATATTGTTTTTGTTTCTTTTTGTCATTTTGTTGGTGGTCGTTGTCGTAGCGGTAGTGGTAACAGTGTTAAAGCAGTACTAGTAGTAGTATATCATCATCATCATCATCATCATCATTGTTATTATTTATTATTATTATTATTATTATTATTATTATTATTATTATTATTATTATTATTATTATTATTATTATTGTTGTTGTTATTACTATCCGTCTTCTTCTTCTTCTTCTTTCTTCTTCTTTCTTCTTCTTCTTCTTCTTCTTCTTATCATTATTAATATTATCATCATCATCGTATTCATCATCATCATCATCATCATCATCATCATCATCATCATCATCATCATCATCATCATCACATTCCTTTGTACATGATTTTTGTTTCCTTTCCTTAATATTTTCAAGCTACAGTGTAGACTTCGCACCAACACAGAATTACGTTGCGAAATCAAATGAAAAACAAAAACAAACAAACAAACCAACCAACCAAAACGCTGACGATACGTGCTCATGTTATTTGACGACAATAGTCACGCATGACCGTTGTTAAATTAATGTTGTGTCTTGTATTTGTTTCTTCGTCCTGACTGAGCGTGTTCTGCTTCTAATGCTCCTGATAACAGACAGAGACGAACTAGAGATAAACTGATGTTTAGTGCTAGTGCTGTGTTCATGTTACCCGAGTTTTAACGCCGGGCAACCGTCTTTGGTCTTCTTGCGTAATACCCCTCTTACGCTTGTACTTGTATGGTTCCTATGTACTTGAACGTTGGTGGTCGCTTTTTTATGTACTTTTTTTTAGGATCGTTGCACTCAGGAAGACTACATGTGTGCTCCCTCTTTTTTTCGTCCCATTGTCTGCGCCACCATATTAATGGACACAGAAGCTGGCATAGTTTTCACAATACGATGATGATGATGTTGGTGAGGGTGAAAATCATGATGCTATGGGGTTCCATCTAGGATTGAGTTAATTAATTGTTGTCTGTTATTAACTGACACTGTTAACTTAATTTTCTGAATTCTTACTTGTAATTGTTCCCCTTCTTACATTCAAACTCCCACTACCCCTTCCCATCCCCCGTCCCACATCCTTTTTTTTTTTTTCTCCCTGTGTGTGTGTGTGTGTG
>CM060313.1:1949805-1952305 GCA_030674185.1 Monoplex corrugatus | reverse complement strand
TTATTCCAAAATATAATTACAAGCGTTCTGACTGGTCCTTATTTCGAACTGCTCTAGCTAATCAAGATTACAGACATTATGAAAGTGAAAATGTAGACATTATGTTTTCTAAATTCCAAGAGTCAATTTTAGCCGCTGCAGACCTATCGATTCCGAAACTCAAATCTTCTAGATCAAATAATCGATTGGGTAATGTTTGGTGGACAGAGGCATGTGAGAAAGCAGTTCAATATAAAAGGGAGAAATTCAAAATCTACATCAAAAGCCGGAAACCTGAGGATCATGTCGAAATGAAAAAAGCTAACATCCAATGTAACAAAATCATTGCTGAAGCAAAGAAAGATTATTGGGCATCATTCTGCACAAAAGAAATTTCAGATTTCAAAGATTTCCATAAAGTCTGGACGAAAATGAAACAAATGAAGGATGGAACCAACTTACCTAGGTGTCCGATAATGATTGAAACATGTAACACATTTCCTTCAGACATGGACAAAGCAGAAACTTTTGTGGATCTGTTCGCCAAAAACAGTAAAGTTGAAGGTTTATCTCCTGACTGCAAACATCACAGAGAAATGGAAGATTACAACCCAATCTACACTGATCCAGTACCACAGAATGATCTCTGGTTTAATTCTCCAATCACCTTAGAAGAGCTAAAAAACACAGTACTGTCTCTACACAACAAAAAGAGTTCGGTAGGTGTTGATGCAGTTTCGACTGAAATGATTAAACATCTCCCTGAAAACTACCTTATTTTCCTACACAAAATTTTGCAGAAATGCTGGGTTACTGGAACTGTGCCACAAATCTGGCAAAAGTCTATAGTTATACCAATCTTAAAAACAGGAAAATCGAAAACCGATAAAAACAGTTACAGACCTATTGCTTTAACGTCCCACACAAGCAAACTAATGGAAAGATTGGTCTTAAACAGACTTTTACACTACTGTGATAAAAATAACGTTATTCCGGTAAACCAGGCAGGTTTTAGAAAAGGAAGATCCGCAGTTGAGCACCTAGTTAAACTTACAACTCAGATCAAACAACAGTTTGCCCGCAGAAAAAGTGTTTTAGCTACTTTCTTTGATGTGAAAAAAGCTTACGATCAAGTTTGGCATAAACGTTTATTGTTCAAGCTAAAATCTGTTGGTTTATCGGGCAATATGTTCAATTACATTAAATCTTTTTTAGCTAATAGAACAATTCAGGCAAGAGTGGGAGCTAGTTATTCTTCTTCACGATGCCTCGACATGGGGATTCCACAAGGTTCAGTGATAGCACCTATTTTATTTAATATCCTTATACAGGATCTTCCTAAAGCTCTTTCAAATCGTGTTGTTTTAGTACAGTACGCTGATGATATATGCACTTGGATGAATATCACTTTAAAAAAGACAACTCCACAGAGAACGCGAAATTACATCAGGAAGTTGTATCAAATTGATCTTGATAATCTTGGAAACTATATGTTAGAAAATGGGCTGTCGTTGTCAGCAGAAAAAACTAACATGATGCTGTTTGATCCTGGTGGTAACTCAAATAACTTGCCTATTTTCAAATTGCTTGGTGAAGTGTTAAATTACAAGCAGGTCGTAAAATTCCTGGGAGTTTACATCACGTCCAAATTAAGCTGGAATGTCCATTTTGATTATATTTTAACAAAAGCGCGAAAAACCTTAAATTTTCTAAAGATAATAAGCAAATTACCCTGGGGAATGGATACAAATGTACTGATTCATCTGTCAACAGCGCTGGTCAGGTCTAAATTATCCTACGCGCAAGAAGTTTTCTTCAATGCACCCAAATATTTACTAAAAAAGATTCAGAGCTTGGACTGCAAAAGTCTTAAAATTGCACTAGGTGTACCAACTCATGCTTCTACTCTGGAAACGTACAAAGTTGCTGGAATTCTACCTTTAAACAACCATCGTGAGTTAGCTACAGCAAAGTTTGCAATTAGAACTACTTCACAAGTGGATAATTTTGTGAGCAAAGAAATTAAGATCAGGTCTGATATTGACTTTCCAAAACGAGCAAAAAACATTTCATCACAAATTACAGCCGCAACTTACATATCTGGCCTGATCAAACAGTCCAACATAACAATGGATGAAATTGCTGAGAAACCAACGATAACGCCTATCCCTACATGGGAAATGCTAAATGCCACATTTGATCTCGATTATGCAAAAGTTAAAAAAGATGATAATGTCAACATTACGCTATCCACAGCTTGTGAACACATCGATGAAAAGTACAGTACCCACCTCCACATTTTTACCGATGGGTCAGTCTTAGCAAACCAGAGCGCTGGAGCAGCCTTTTATGTTCCAAAATTTAACATTAAAAAGTCTTTTTTCATTGGGGCAAATGTATCTATATATACAGCAGAATTGGTCGCTGTTGTTCAAGCGTTGCATTATTTAATAAGCCTTCGGCCTGTGTCATTCAAAGTAGTTCTCTTTGTTGATTCAAAATCTGTATTATATGCCTTACA
>CM060313.1:1937305-1942305 GCA_030674185.1 Monoplex corrugatus | reverse complement strand
GATTTCACGAACCTGCACAAAACCCTATGCACTGACAATGTCTTGAGATGAGTAGAGTGGGGTGGGGGAAAAGGGACCTATGAAACACACCAAGCCAACACCAGCAGCTTCAGGAAAATATGTGACCTCCCACCACGAAATCAATCTTAACTCGCAGTCAGTCGAATAGCACTAGGAGCTGAAAAGGTGACTGATGGTCTATCTTGGGTGTTTTGACTTTTTCTCAAAATTGATTTCTATAGACTGTAATCTATCCCCCACAGAAATGTTTTTCTTGAAAAAATATTATTAACCGATTTAAAATGGTATTTTAATGCACTGATCGCAGCAGAAAGAACGCTATTTCCTACCAAAAGTACCTATTTTAGTCTCTTGTTATGAACCGTAACCTGTGCAGTACCCGCACATATGTAATTTACTGACGGAAAGCTCTTTGGTGCACCTTTCAGACAATGGCAGCAAAAATTAGAAACAAACTGGGCCAAAGCCACCAAATAAAGAAATTTAAGGAAAATGTGTAGGACAGCACACACAAACTTTAGAGGCCGTTTTCTCAAAATGTCCGACATACAACTTATTGACTTTAAACATACATAACTTCTACATTTTTTTTAGTACAAGCTTTATTCAAGTACCAAAATAATCAGCAGAATGTACACTTTCCAGTGATATGTATATCTCAAAATGCCCAAAATGCTAGTTAAGACTGATTTCGTGGTGGGAGGTCACATATTAATCCTTTGATTCCTGCACCCTGTCCACCAGCTTTCTGCAATGCCAACCATGCTAGCAAAGCAAAAACTTAACCCTTTTAATTTCGTCACCCCATCCACCAGCTTCATGTCAATTCGTGAGTCTATGGCTCTATCAAAAGAACCAAACAGCATTAAAGTGGAAAGGTCCACAGATGTAAATGTTATCATTGTGTCGCTGGGAATAATAAGTCTGGGAGCTGAGTGTACAGGTGATTCTTTGGAACATTAAGACGACGTTGGGAACTTCCGACTGCCAAGTGTCGAGACTATCATCATCATCAGGTGCCTTGCCGCATGGCGTTGGCGATTATGGATTTCCATCTGTCTGTATCTCTTGTTGCCTCAAGCATCTCTTCCACCCTCTCTGCAAATCCGTCTAGCATCTTCTCCCTGGGTCTACCCGGTGCTCTCTTTCCCTCCAGCTTTCCTGTTGTGACCAGGTGTTCCAATTCCCCTTTCCTCATAAAATGGCCTATAAATGTTACCTGCCTTTTCCTAATCTTCCTTATGACTATAATAATGTGAAAGGTGCTGACAGCTAAGCGAGCTGGTGGCAGGGCGGGCTGCCCTAAAGACAGATGAAGACCAGAGTGGGCAGAGGACGGGTCTTTCGTTCTCTCTTGGTCCAGAGGCTGTGCTGGACCTGATTGGTACGCGCTGTGTGGCTATATGTGGCACAGAATATCAGACACGCACGTTAAAGATTCATTTAACTGTTTGTCTCTCTCACCCTATTCACCAGCTCCCTGCAGGATGCAGGGTTGAGTTTTTGGCTTTGCTAGCATGGTTGACGATGCAGGATGCTAGTGAATAGGGTGCAGGAGTCGAAGGGTTAAGCCCTATCTATCAACTGCAAAACCTTAACCCTTTGAATCCTTCGCCATATTCACCAACTTCCTGCAGGAAACTGATGGATAGGGTGAGAGAGTCGAAGAGTTAAGTTTTTAGCTTTGCTAGCTTGGTTGACATTGCAGGATGCTTGTGGACAAGATACGGGAGTCAAAGGGTTAAATCGTGAGAATGGCTGGCTCAAAGAGAGAAAGAAACAAAAACTCCCAGCATGTACGCTCATCAAAGATGCACACTGCACTACAACGTGATGATTGTTGTCAGTTCGCCTAAACAGCTTAACGTCCACGTGCTACATTAGAACGTCTGACTGTGAATAATGAGTAGTGAGTCCACTGCGAATCTGGAGAGTAGCGCATTACAAGAACGACCTTTAATGATTTTTGATGATGTAGACGCGTAGCAAGTGAAATGAAAACCTACTAAGCAACAAAAAACAAACCAACCAAACTCATATCCATCATAAGATCGAAACAGTGTGGCCAATTGACTTGACAGGCCCGTTCAGAAATATTTAGCAAATGAAAATAAAAACAAAAAAAACCCTACTGACCAGTCAACCAATCAAGTAACCGACCAGTCAACCAACCAACCAATAAATCAACCAAACCCACCCACCTTCTCATCCACACACCTACACACCCACCCACCCACCCAACCAACCAACCAACAACAAGCAAACAAATAAACAAACAAACGAATTAACAAACATCCAAAACAAGTGTGACTGCCCGCGTTCAAGCAAACAGAAACCAGAAAAAAACACACAAAAAAGAATAAAAACGCATATTTAATACAACGAGACAAGACAGGCGCAAATTTTCGGCCAATTGGCCTTTGTCAAGCGTAAGATCACAAACTAACAAACACCAGATACAAAAATTAGGAGAAAAAGATGAAATTTCCATGCTGCTCCGTCCAGTGTGAGAAAAGGAATAAAATTCGATTCAATTCTTACATTGAACAAACCAACAAACAAGCAACAGATAAACAATAAAACAAACAAACAAACAAACCAACCAACTCACATCCTCTGTCCATCATCACGCCAGACAAGCGTGACCAGATGCCTTAACAGGCCTTGAAAACGCTGATGTCCAGAAATGTTTTTTTTTAGCAAGTGAAATAAAAAGCAACTAACCAATCACCCTAAAAACAAAGAAACAAACAAACAAGAAACACACAAAAGAAAGAAACAAAAAAAGCAAACAACGAACCAACCAACCAACCAACCAACTCACATCCTATGTCTATCATCAGGCCAGACAAGCGTGACCAGGTGCTCTAACAGATCTCGAAAACACTGATGTCCAGAAATATTTTTAGCAAGTGAAATAAAAAAAAAAGCAACTAACCAACCACCATTTAAAGAAAGAAAGAAAGAAAGAAAGAACAAAGCAAGCAACAAACAAACAAACCAACCAACTCACATCCTATGTCCATCATCAAGTCAAAGAAGTGTGGCCAGGTGCCCTTATAGGCTTCGAAAACGCCGATGCCCAGGGCACAATTGTAGTAGGACACCCACGAATCCTTAGGATTACGGTAGGAATAAATCACCTTCAGCTTCTTCTCGAACACTTGGCGGGGCAGGTGTTCAAATCTGTGGGATTATAAAAAAAAAACCCATTCGGTTCAGTTCATATACACACACACACACACATACACACACTCTCTCTCTCTCTCTCTCTCTCTCTCTCTCTCTCTCTCTCTTTCTCTCTCTCTCTCTCTCTCTCTTTCTCTCTCTCTCTCTCTCTCTCTCTCTCTCTCTCTCTCTCTCTCTCTCTCTCTCTTTCTCTCTGTCTAATATCACTCATATTGAAAAGATGTAAAATCAAAGGACAAACGAACGAACACACACACACGCACACACACACACACACACACACACACACACACACACACACACACACACACACACAAGAAACACACACACACACACACACACACCAACACACCCACATACGCACGCACACACAAACACTTGCACGCACGCATGCACGTATGTAAGTAAACAAGGACACATACATACAAAGACATAGATAAACGCACGGGCATCCTTGCACACACAAACCCCCCACACATACAAACACAAGGATGCATGTGTGTGCGCATGGAAATCATCTACATATTTAGTTGTATTTTATCCAAATCATATTAGCATTCATTTAATAAAACTTGTTTTCCAATTTTAATACTCAAACTGATATAAAAGTATCTATTTTATCTCGCCTGTAAAATGGAGATCGAAATTTGAGACATACGATTCCACAGAAATATAAAAATTATTGAATTGATGCGAGATCAAATCCACGACCTCCCATCCACCATTATTCTCATCATTTTTACTATCATCCAAACAGGTCTGACTGGAGGCAAGCTATTCGCAAGGGAACAGAAGCTTATGAAAATGAAAGACGAAGCAGCCAAATGGAAAATCATGCGCAATAAAGGCCAGAACCAACTCTGCATAGCATTCCATTGAGTGTCCAGTATGCGGCCGCCTGTGTGCATCAAGACTTTGGCCTGAGATCCCACCTGAAGGTACGCAAATAAAGTGCTAGGTTGGACTTTATCGACCACGATAGTCGACCATATATATGTATGTATATATATATATAATTATATTACTATCATCGTTATCGTCATCATTATCACTACGATATTTTTTCTCTCCAGTATCCCTTATACCTGAGATAAGAAAGCAATAGTCGAGGTTTGTTTGGAGGCAGCAGTTTTTCTGGCGGGATCCAGTCAATGAGATCGTCTGTCAGATTGCCCACGTAGTCAGTGGTGTTGTCCAGCAGCATGTGAAGGATCTGGTCATGCCAGTGGGTGCCTGAAAAAGACACACACTGAAAATTAATCAAAAAGATTCGTGGGAATAATTCTGCCCCCTACATAACATCGGCAGTCTCATATTTGTATGTCTCTCCCAGTTCTTGCAGAAAGATGACTTTTTTTTTCTCGGCGCCATCTTCTGTGTCACTAACCACAAACCTCTCATTCTGGCTTTCCAGCACACACCTCCTAACCCTCTGAAACCGAGATTATCATGAGAGCATAGACCGAAGGGCCACAGAATCTGGGACAATTGTGACCTCCCACCACGAATCAGTCTTAACTCGCAGACAGTCGAACAGCACTAGGAGCTGAAAAGGTGACTGAGGGTCTATCTGGGGTGTTTTGACTTTTTCTCAAAATTGATTTCTGTAGACTATAATCTATCCCCACAGAATTTTTTTTCTTCAAAAATATTATTAATCAGTTTAATTCTTTCCCTACGGAGCACACCTATACGGCACTGACTGACTGCTCCGTTCCCTACGGCGCGCACCTATACATGCGCTGTACTTTTGAAAAATTCTTGTAGTCAAACCTTCGCCCTCTAAGTGA
>CM060313.1:1927305-1932305 GCA_030674185.1 Monoplex corrugatus | reverse complement strand
GAAAATAATGGATGATGAATAATTTACTGGAACAACCATTTGCTGGAACAACCATTTACTGGAACAACCAAGCTGGAAAAGGGTTTCTTTACAATTACAGTTTCAAAAATAACATGTGCCATTACCAAGGCCGCAGAATCCACGAAAGGAGTTTTGCACTGTTGGTCATACTGCGTATATGTTTGAAATGATGATTATCTGTTTTAGAATGATGATTGTCAGTGTTAAAGCGATAACTATACTGAACAATGACCATGTAACATGTTTTATTATCACGTATTGTTATCTATTCATCATCTGTTACATTTATTTTTTCCTATTTTTTTAATTTTTAGTGTTACTTGGTGTTATTGAAGTGTGTGTGTGTGTTGTGTGTGTGTGTGTGTGTTGTGTGTGTGTGTGTGTGTGTGTGTGTGTGTGTGTGTGTGTGTGTGTGGTGTGTGTGTGTGTGTGGTGTGTGTGTGTGGTGGGTGGGTGGGTGTGTGTTCATGCATACGCGCTCTTTACCAAAATCACATTGCCTCTTACCGCTTCGAGGATATCCCACCTGAATGACGTCATCATCCCTTAGCTCCAGATTGCGTATTTTCTTCATGTGCTCCCGGTAGTCATCAATTTCGTCATACTGCGGAAACCAGACGTCACCGCCGTGTCCAAAATGAATGTCGTTGCCATGACGATCTTTGATGGTGAAGTTTCCACTCATGCTCACTGCGTTCTGTGGACATATTGTTATACTTCAGGACGAGCAATTCGTCTTTCAAATCCAGTTTCCCAGATAACAGTAAACATGGTAAAGACTAAGACTGCTAGTGGACATATTTGGGGATTTGGACCCATTTCTTTTTCTCCACAGAATGGCATACAAATGCAAGCCCCTAGCCGCTCACGTGCAAATTTCCACCATCGTTGTCACCGGTTTTACTAAGTTATTGTTACTATGTGGAGCCATATCAGGGCTATAACCCGTTCAGGACATACAAAACTTCAACAAGAAACAAAAGGGAAAAGAAAATCAAGCACACATATCAATGCATTCGTGTGCATAATCTGAGGACATGCTTCTGGCGTTGACCACCCCGTCCAATTTATCACACAGGGGATTTAAAAAAACGCACCTGAATAGAAATATTTAAGCATACCCAAGGACACAAAACATATATATAGAAACGGGAATAGATTACTTAAGATTGCTTCCGCCTATTTCATTTCCTAGGGCCAAAAATGCATTTGATACATGTACCCAATTATCAATCCTCAGAGAAAGTGCTTAAGACTTTATCGAACACATACAGGTGAATGGACCAGCAAGACAGAAAATGACAGGAAGAAATGACAGATAGCAAAGGAACAAGAAAGTGACAGAAAAGAGTAAATTTCTCACACAGAATGTCCAGACGGTGGGAATACTATTTATACTGAAAGGCCCCCAACATCCCCATGGGGGAGCGAGCGGAGGGGGCAGTTTACTAAGTGATCTACCCACTTACATACATATAAACTTCCTTATATAGTACAAGTCACCGTGGTGTAGTGGTAAGCGCAAGGGATAAGGACTGAAAGGATATGGGTTCGAATCCCATCGGATCTTTCAATATCATTGTGGAATTTTCTGACCCCATCAGGCTCCTACCCGGATTTGAACGTGCTGTGGACTCATTGGAAAAGACTGGGACAACACAGTTGAGTCTCATCCACTTAACGGATACGTCACTGAGGATGGTGCTGAAACCTCCTGACCAGCCCAGCAGATGTCTGTATCCCTTGGGACCTAGTTGACTCCAGGATCTATTATAAAGATAAACGTAGAGTACAGCCCTGTCAGGTGATCCCAATCCTAGATGAAACTCCACAGAATCATGATTATCATCTTCATCGCATCATCATTAAAGAATTGAAAAAAGACTGTCTCAGCTTCTGCGACAATTAAAATAGAATACAAAATAAAAAAGGTGAGTACAAATGAAACTACCTAAATGGGATGTTCCTTCGAAAAAAGACATTTCTATACACAAGATTAGTGGGAGATATGATGATAACATTCAAAAACCTGTTTTATTGCAAATAATAATCTACTCTGAAACATAACCTGACCCTAACGCTAACCCTTAAGGACCACTGAATAATAATATACTCTAAGTCCTAACCTTCACCCTAACCCTAACCCATATGGGCAATGAACAATAATCTACTCTAAACCCTAACCTTACCCCTAACCCTAACCTGTAAGGGCCACTGAATAGTGATCTACTCTAAATCCTAACCTACACCCTAACCCTAATCCTTATGGGTCACTGAATAACAATCTACTCTAACCTATAATCTTAACCCTAACCCATATGGGCCACTGAATAATAATCTACTCGAAACCCTAACATAAAGCTAACTCGCATGGACCACACAATAATAATCTACTCTAAACCCCAGCCTTAACCCTAACCCGTACAGGCCACTGAATGATAATCTACTCTAATAACAAAACCTAACCCCAAATCGTATGGGCCACTGAATAATAATCTACTCTAGACCCGAATCCATCCCCTAATCGCACGTGCCACTAAATAATAACCAACTCTAAACCTAACCTAAGTCTAAACCGTATGGGCCACTGAATAATAATCTACTCTGAACCCTAACCATAACCTGTATGAACCACTGAATAATAACTCTAAACTCTAACCTAATCCTTTTGAAACACCGATTATCAATCTAGTCTAAACCATAACCTAACCCTAACTTGTATGGACCACTGAATAATAATCTATTCTGAATTCTCTCTCTGGACCCTAATCTAGCCCTAACCCTTATGGGACACTGAATAATAATCTACTTGAAACCCTAACCTAACCCTAACCCATATGGACCACTGAATATATAATCTACTCTAAACCCTAAGCTACCACCAACCCTTATAGCCACTGAATAATAATCTACTCGAAACCCTAACCTAACCCTAACCCGTATGGACCACTAAATATATAATCTACTCTAAACTCTAAGCTACCACCAACCTGTATGGGCCACTGAATAATAATCTACTCTAAAACTTAACCTAACCCTAACCCTTATAGCCACTGAATAGCAATCTACTCTAAACCTTACCCTCAACCCTAACTCTAACCCGTATGGGCCACTGAATAATAATCAACTCTGAACCCTAACCTTGCCTTAACCTGTATGGACCACTGAATAACAATCTACTCTGAACCCTAACCTTACCCTAACCCATATGGACCACTGAATAATAATCTACTCTGAACACTAACCTAACCCCAACTCGTATGGACTAGTGAATAAAAAAATCTACTCTAAAAACCTAACCTATCCTCAAACTGTTCGGGCCACCGATTAATAATAATCTACTTTAAGGCCTCAAATAACCCAAACTCTTGTGGGCCACTGAATGATAATCCACTCTAAATTCTTATCTTGACCCTAATCCTTAGTGGCCACTGAATAATAATGTACTCTAAAGTTTTATTTAACCATAGCTCTTATCGGCCACTGAATCATAATCTACTCTAAACCCTAACCTATCCCTAACCCGTATGGACCACTGAATAACAATCTACTCTAAACCTTAACCTGTCCCCAAACCATATGGTCCACTGAATAATAATGTATTGTAAGCCCTGACCTATCCCTTAACCGCATGGGCCACTGAATAATAATTCAATCTAAACCTTAACCTAACCCTAACCCATGTGAGCCACTAAATGATAGTCTACTCTTAACTCTAACCTATCCCTTAACCTCATAGACCACTGAATAATAACTCTAAACATTAACCTAACCCTAACCCATACGGTCCACTGAATAATAATCTACTCTAAACCCTAACCTAACCTATCCCCAAACCATATGGGCCACTGAATAATAGTCTACCTAAACCCTAACCTATCCACAAACCATATGGGCCACTGAATAATAGTCTACTCTAAACCCTAACCTATCCCCAAACCGCATGGGCCACTGAATAATAATCTACTCTAAAACCTAACCTAAGCCTAACCCTTATAGCCACTGAATAATCTGTAAAGCCTAACCTCAACCTTAACCCTAACCCGTATGGGCTTCTGAATAATAATTTACTCTGAACCCTAACCTTACCCTACTAACCCATATGGACCACTGGATAATAACCTACTCTGAACCCTAACCTTACCCTAACCCATATGGACCACTGGATAATAATCTGCTCTGAACCCTAACTTTACCCTAACCCATATGGACCACAGGATAATAATCTACTCTGAACCCTAACCTTACCCTCACCCATATGGACCACTGGATAATAATCTGCTCTGAACCCTAACCTAACCTCAACTCGTATGGGCCACTAAATAATGATCTACTCTAAAGCCTAACCTCAACCCTAACCCTAACCCATATGGGCTTCTGAATAATAATCTACTCTGAACCCTAACCTTACCCTAACCCATATGGACCACTGAATAATAATCTACTCTGAACCTTAACCTTACCACGACTCGTATGGACCGGTGAATAATAATCTACTCCGAAATTGAACCTATCCGCAAACTGTTTGGGCCACTGAATAATAATCTACTCTAAACCATGACCTATCCCCAAGCTGTTTGGGCAACTGAATGATAATCTACTCTAAACCCTAACCCATCCACAAACTGTTTGGGCCACTGAATAATACTCTACTCTAAACCCTAACCTATCCACAAACTATTTGGGGCACTGAATAATAATCTACTCTAAAACCTAACCTATCCACAAACTGTTTGGGGCACTGAATAATAATCTACTCTAAAACCTAACCTATGCCCAAACCAAATGGGTCACCGAATAACAATCTACTCTAAAGCCTAACCTAACCCTAACCCTAACCGTTATGGGCCACTGAATAATAAACAATCTACTCTAAACCCTAACCTAACCCTAACCCTAAAAAGCTAACCTAACCCTAACCCTAACCCTAACCTGTATGTGCCATTAAGAGTTCAGTTTCAGTTTCTCAAGATGACATT
>CM060313.1:1907305-1917305 GCA_030674185.1 Monoplex corrugatus | reverse complement strand
TCGGTGACACTATCAAGACAACCCCTGGCAAAGAACGCCTTGTCCTCCGTGGCGACTTCAACGCCAGAGTGGGCTTTCGATCACGATTCTTGGCCTTCCTGCCCTGGACGTTTCGGAGTTGGCAAAATCAATGAAAATGGGCAGCGCCTTCTGGAGTTTTGTTTCTGTCATGGTCTCTGAGTGGCCAACTCTTACTTCCAGACGAAGCTCAACACAAAATATGTTGGAGACATCAAACCATTGGCACGAATTGGACACCCAACTTCTAGACAGTGACACACCAGACAATATACAGCGCCACTTGACTCGCACCACTGAGTGTTACTCGGACATTAAGAACTGGATGACGTTCAACAAACTTCAGCTTAATGACGACAAGACAGAAGCTATCCTCATTGGCACCCGTCAGAAACTTTCTCAGCTGCCTCCTCCTTTCTCTCCCATTATGTAACACATCAGTCCCAATTTCTGATTCAGCTAAAAACCTTGGTGTCTGCATTGACTCTACCCTCTCCATGAACAACTTTGTTTCTCAAACTGCCAGATCTTGCTACTATCACCTCCATCGTATAAGCTTGATCAGGAAGTATCTCTCTGTGGAAACAACTGCAAAACTCGTTCTCTCCTTCATAATGTCTCGCATTGACTATTGCAATTCACTCCTGTCTGGTCTTCCTGCCTCCACCATTCACATCCTACAGCGCATTCAAAACAATGCTGCACGCCTTGTACTCAAAAAGAAAAAAGCTGACCACATATCTCCTCTCCTGGCACAATTTCACTGGCTCCCTGTATCAAAGCGCATACAGTACAAACTAGACACCATGTGCTACAAAAGCCTCAATAACGCAGCCCCGATTACCTGTCAAGCCTACTTGAGATCTATGTTCCCTCACGTACCCTCCGCTCTGCCTCCGATCCTCTGACTTTTCGCTTTTCACGCACCAAGCTCAATACCTATGGTCCACGAGCCTTCTCTGTTTCTGGTCCACTTTCCTGGAACAAACTTCCTCTCTCTGTCCGTCAGCAACCTACTTTTGTCTCCTTCAAGTCCGCTCTCAAAACTCATCCTTTTTCTCCTCTGCATAATTCCTGACCTCACTCATCCCCCCTCTGTAGCCTGTCTCCACTCGGAGGGGAATCACATTGTAATATATATTTGTACATAATATGCTTTCTATAATTTTCCATTGCTTTTATTCTTTTTCCCCATTTACAGCCATGTGTAAGTGTGTGTGTGCGTGTGTGTGCACGCGTGCGTAAGTGTATGTTCAGCGCTTAGATTTGATTTTTATCGAGATTTTGCGCTATATAAATATTGTAATTATTAATTATAATTATTATTATTATTATTATGGTCATTGTCAAACGAACGAACTTCCAAGTGCGTGCTTCTCAACCGCACATACCAAAATGCAGATTGTGACAAACCATTCACCAATGTGTTACAAGATCAGGCTACAATCTAAGAGTACCAAACAAGAGGGAAAGCCTCGCACCGACACCTCCAAGATGTAGCACCCAGAAAACAGTTGAGGAATTCGCCACGTCTCTCAGAGATGCTCTGTCCACAGACCAACTGCACAACTCTGCCTCTGAAAAATTGGGATCTCCTCCGAGAGACAATTGAGAAAACAGCCCTAGCTACCTTTTGGGAGGAAGACCTCCAAGAACAACGACAGGTTTGAGGCCAGGTCCAGTGAGATGATCCCCGTTATTGAACCAAAGCGTGCTGCCTTTGCTGAATACAAGCGCTCACCAAGACATAACTCCCTGCAAGCACTCAGAGCTGCCATGAGCAAAGTGTAGCAGACAGCGAGAAGATGTGCCAACGAATATTAGCAACAGCTCAGTGATGACATCCAGTCTGCAGCAGCTGCAGGTAACATAAGAGGTGCATGTACAAGGGCGGCAAGAAATCTCCTGATCTGGTCTGACACAGAGCAGAACAGCCCCCTCAGTTCCATAAGTGGGGAAGTGATCACCAACAAAGACAAGTAGATGGAGAGATGGGTGGAACACTACTCAAAGCTCTCTCCAAGGAGAAATTCGTTGCCACCTCAGCCCTCGATGCCATCAAACCTCTGCCCATCACGAAATGGCTAGATGCAAAACCAACACTAGAAGAATTCCACAGGGCAATTAGCAGTTTGTCCTGCGGAAAAGCACCTGGTAATGATGGCACTCCCCAGACCTTATCAAGCACTGCGAGAACACCCTCCTGCAGCCCCTACATGATAGTCCTCTGTCAGTGTTGGACAGAAGGAACAGTACCACAAGACATGAGATATGCCAAGATCGTCACCTTCTGTAAGAACATAAGAGACAGAAGTGACTGCATCAATTATAGGGGCATTTCCCTGAACATCATAGACAAAATGTACACTTTGAGTCGTGTTGGTGCATCTCCAAAAACTAGCTGAGCGTATCTTCCTTGAATCCCAGTGTGGCTTCCAATCAGAACCTGCCACAGTGAACATGATTTTTTCCCTTTATCAACCACAGGAGAAATGAAGAGAACAGCAAAAACCCTATGCAATGCCTTCATCAAGCTCACCGAAGCCTTTGATTTAGTCAGCAAGGATGGACTGTTCAATATTTTCCTGAAAATAGAATGGCCCCCTAAGCTGCACAGCCTGATCAGATCATTCCACGACGATATAAAGTATGAGGGCAGCATGTCCGAACTCATTGACACCAAAAGCGGGGTTAAGCAAGGCTGTGCCCTTGATCCCACCCTGTTTGGCATCTTCTTCTCCATGCTTCTGAAACATGCTTTTGGGACTGCAACGGGAGGACTGTACCTACGCATCAGATCCGACGGGCGACTCTTTAACAGGACCCTATGCGGTGGCAATGTTTTAAAATAAAGAGGAGAAGGGTAACACTAACACTACCAGAAATGACTGAAGCATTTAAGATGGACAGGCAAACAAGCCAACTTTTACATGTACGTTATAGGATGGGACTGTAGTCAAGAAACGTGAGTGTTCATCATGTTTATACTTCCATCAAAATAGACAGCCATGATCAAAATGTAAAAACAGATAGAATATTTGTCTTATAATAATGCTTGCAAAATCACATGCAAAATAGACAAATGTGTTCAGATCATACATAATTTCCCAAGAATGCTAAATGAGAGATTCAAAATTGAGCAATGTAATGCTAAAATAACTTTAACTTGTCCATTTTTAATGCTCATTGGAACAACTAAATGCCAATGTTCTCCCCGTAGAAAACAGTATTTCTTCATGACATGTTCCTGAATATTGATGTACATAATAAAGCCATCACTGTTCATAGGCAACTTTTCCAAGCCTCAAGAACAAAAGTATCCACCCTCATCGCATCTGCAAAAACAAGCTTTTTCCAAACCAAAATCCTGAATGCCTCTTCTTCAAAAGAACTCTTTACAACCATGAATCATCTCCTTGGCACACGAAAAGATATACCTCTCCAACAAAACACAATAATGAAGAACTCCCATCTGTATTCTCCAAGTATTTTACCACCAAAATACAAACTCTTCGTGACAAGCTTGATAGGACACCCTGTCAACCATGCCCACCTGACCTTTCCTTCTCTGGCACACCTTTTACTACTTTTACCCCAGTCTCACAAGAAGAAATTCTCAACACAATCAGATCCATGTCGTTCAAAACCTGCGAACTGGATCCTCTTCCAGATTCTCTCTACTCCAACTGTCTCCCTACTCTCCTCCCATTCATCACTGACATCATCAACACTTTCTTCAAACTGGAACTGTCCCGGATTCTTTCAAGTCTGCTATCGTTCACCCTCTTCTCAAGAAATACAATTTAGACCCAAATGAACTGAAAAACTACCGGCCTATCTCTAATCTCTCTTTCTTGTCAAACCTCCTTGAAAAAGTTGTCCTCAACCAGGTGAACTCTCACCTGTCTGCCAACAATCTCCTCAATCCTTTCCAATCAGCCTACCGCCAGTGCCATAGCACTGAAACTGCCCTACTACACATTCTCAACAATCTCCTTGCAACGGATACTGGCAAAGTCTCTCTCCTCACACTCCTCGATCTGTCTGCAGCCTTTGATACCATTGATCATGGTATTCTCCTTTCTAGACTTCGTCATACTTTTGGCATCTCTGACACTGCTCTCTCCTGGTTCACTTCATATCTATCAAACAGAAAACAAACTGTTCTCATCAATGGCACTTACTCTCAACCTGCACACCTGACCTGTGGTGTTCCACAAGGATCTGTCCTTGGCCCTGTTCTTTTCACTCTTTACATCCCCCCTGTCCACTATCATCAACTCCCACTCTATAAAACACCACCTCTATGCTGATGACACCCAACTTCAAGACAGTGACTCACCTGACAATGTACAGCGCCTCTTGACTCGCACCACTGAGTGCTACTCGGACATTAAGAACTGGATGACATACAATAAACTCCAGCTTAATGAGACAAGACGAAGCTATCCTCATTGGCACCCGTCAGAAACTTTTCTTAGTTGCCCCCCTTTCTCTCTCATTATGTAAAACATCAGTCACAATTTCTGACTCAGCTAAAAACCTTGGTGTCTGCCTTGACTCTTCCCTCTCCATGAACAACTTTGTTTCTCAAACTGCTAGATCTTGCTACTATCACCTCCATCGTATAAGCCTGATCAGGAAGTATCTCTCTGTGGAAACAACTCCAAAACTCGTTCTCTCCTTCATAATGTCTCGCATTGACTATTGCAATTCACTCCTGTCTGGTCTTCCTGCCTCCACTATCCACATCCTACAGCGCATTCAAAACAATGCTGCACGCCTTGTACTCAAAAGAAAAAAGCTGACCACATTTCTCCTCTCCTGACACAACTTCACTGGCTCCCTGTATCAAAGCGCATACAGTACAAACTAGACACCATGTGCTACAAAAGCCTCAATAACGCAGTCCCCGATTACCTGTCAAGCCTACTTGAGATCTATCTTCCCTCACGTACCCTCCGCTCTGCCTCCGATCCTCTGACTTTTCGCTTTCCACGCACTAAGCTCAATACCTACGGTCCACGAGCCTTCTCTGTTTCTGGTCCACTCTCCTGGAACAAACTTCCTCTCTCAGTCCGTCAGCAACCTACTTTTGTCTCCTTCAAGTCTGCTCTCAAAACTCACCTTTTCTCCTCTGCATGAATTCCTGACCTCACTCATCCCCCTCTGTAGCCTGTCTCCGCTCGGAGTGGAATCACATTGTAATATATATTTGTATATATATGCTCTCTATAATTTTCCATTGCTTTATTCTTTTTCCCCATTTATAGCCATGTGTGAGTGTGTGTGTGTGTGCGTGTGTGTGCGCGCGTGCGTATGTGTATGTTCAGCACTTAGATTTGATTTCTATCAAGATTTTGCGCTATATAAATATTGTAATTATTATTTTATAATAATAATAATTATTATATTATTATATTATTATTTATTATCATTGATTAGAATATTGTCTGATATGTTTTGTTTTTATGTGAACAATGTGTGTCTTCTTTGTAAAAATTTATATCATTTCTGTTACCACATTGTTCGATAATGCTTGATTATCGTTCAGCAAAGAGCAAAGGGATGTTGTTCGTGAAACGGGGTCATATGGGGAAGTATTGACTTGTGCTAAATCTTAATGTTCATTTTTAAACTTCCAATGTATAAAGTATCATTATATATATTCTGTATACTATGTGGAATTTATGTGTCAACATTGTTTTTTCATGTATGTAACAAAAACAAAAACAACAACATCAAAAAACAGCCAGCCAGCCTGGCAATAGATGAAGTAGTAATCCCGTGAGCCCATATTCATATGAACCACAAGTTCAAACTGACGCCTTCCACAATCTTGCCTCTATAGGAGAAGAGTGGCAGAATGGTTCGGACGTTTGCCTGCCAATAACTAAATTCTAGGTTCCAGGGTTCGCTCCCCGTACAGGCCTCAACTTTTCTCTTAGTTTGACTGGAAAATCGAACTGAACGTTTAGTCCTTTGGAAGGGGACGAAAAACGAGTCGGACCCGTGTGCCTTCTGGCTGGGCACGCTAAAGACCCCACAGGCAGTTGGAAGTTGTGAAGAGCAGGGCATTGCCCGGCTGCCTGAGTATAAAACATTGGAGGGATATGTTGATTTCCCAGGTCCCACCTCTTGAAGATTAGCCTTCTTGCCTTTCTGAAGTCTTGGTAAAAAAAAAGTGAATATGAAAATGAATATGCCTCTATGGTCAACAGGATCAGACAGCCGAATACATACCTCATCGATGTCACCTTAATCAAATGGGGCGACAGGAGACATGGCCGACTGGAATCCGTCTGCTCACCAAGCTCCAAGACAGCCGGCAGGAACTGGTGGAAAAAAACGGCCACATTCATCGCCAGATTATGTAAATGGCGAATGAAAGAGAGAAAAGATTTGCATTTGTAAAACATGGCAGATTGTGAAGATGAATATGATTACGAAATGTTTCGGGGAATATCAGTCTATTCACAGCAAAGAAGAAGGGAAAAAAAGAGAAAAGAAAAGAGAAAGAGAGAGAGAGAGAGAGAGAGAGAGAGAGAGAGAGAGAGAGAGAGAGAAAGGGGGAGGGGTAATAAATGAGGCAACTTACGATGTTGAAAATGTCCAATATTGAGCACAAAGAATGTCCAGACCACAATGAGAAGGTTAAGTCATACAAATATTAAGTTATCAGCAATAATCATGAGATAGAATTTTTACAATCACAATAATCGGTTATGCTTATATAACGAAAGATTCATACTAGGAGTGGTTCTTGAAATGGAGATGTGGATTCAAAATTTCATGTCTTGAGTTTAATTCCAGCATCCGAAGTTAAAACTGGACATGTTCGCTGCCCATCTGAATTATTTTAACTGAATTCAGTGGTAAGATCCTGCACAACTGCGATGACGTTGCTTTATTCAAGGGAAACTACTGCAGGCTATGCGCTTATTATTTTCGTATCAGAGTTGTTTCCCGTAGACTATGAGACAGTTCACTGTTGTTTGTCACGTCTCCGATCACGCCCGAAAGTAGACTTTCCAAACAACTGCAGCTGCGCAGAGGTATTGTTTTTGTGAGAGACATTTTGTACATTCTGTCATGTAAAAGTTACTTTAAACTGATTCATTAAACTCGAGGAGCTTTACGTTGATTTTATCTCATTCTTCTCAGTAGATTAGACAGTGGATAATTACAATACATCTACTCGTACATGCCTAATAGGTAAAGGTAAAGCACAGTGGATCTACATATTTTTTACAACTGTTCCTTTTCAGTATTTAATTATATAATTTGAAAATGTTCAAACGAATTCAGATGCACCCATGGGAAATTTCTGGAAATCTAAAAAGTATACATAAGATACTTTTCAACGTTATATATTTTGTATGTTTAAGTCTGTAAAATTTTCAAAATATAGCAAAAAACTGTCTGTCCTAGTTTAATATTCTAATCATTCTGATGGTGTGACCTTAGTGTTTCCAAGGTTCTGTTTCAATACCACCACTTTTCATCCTCCATTTCAGCACCGTGTATGCGCATAGGGCTTTATGGGGGGCATGTGGTCGATAGATCAATGGTCTGTTGTTGTTGTTGTTGTTGGCTGTTGGTTGTTGCTTCTTGTTGTTGTTGTTGTTGGTGGTGGTGGTGGTGGTGGTGGTTCTGGTGCTGTTGTTGTCTTTTCTTTGTTTTTGTGTGTTTGGTTGTTTGGTTGTTTGGTTGGTTGTTTGGTTAGTTGGTTGGTTGGTCGGTCGGTCGGTCGGTCAGTTGGTTGATTAGTTGATTGGTTGCTTGCTTGGTTAGTTGGTAGATTAGCTGGTGGGTTTGTTGCTTGCTTGCTTGGTGGGTTGGTTGGTTGCTTTTTGTTTGGTTGGTTGCTAGCTTGCTTTTTTGTTGTTGTTTTGTTTGTGTGTGAGTGTTTTCTTTTTTTTTTTGGGGGGGGGGGGTTGTTTTTGTTGTTGGTGGTGGTGATTTCATTTGCTTTGTTTTGTTTTTTGTTGTTTTTTATTTGGTCTAGATGTAGAATGTCCACTTTCAACATATTGTGAGTTGGGGATGATTTCTTCGTGGCTGGAACTATGGCAGAGACCGTTCATTATCTTCGTGCGTTTAGTTTGTCAATAGCGGTCATCATTTCCTTATACACATTAGAGACCTGTCGGCAGCTCTATGTGAGAACATGGCAGAGAGAGACGCAGTGATACTGCTAATCTGCCAGGAAACCCATCAGTTCAGTAAATATAAGAAGTTGATGAGCGCCTCTTCATCAGAGTGAACGATGTAAAATGTCACAAAGTTGTGAATGAAAAGAGAAAATTAAGTATAAACTGCTCACCGTGCCTTTTAGGATGTGAAACAAACGCCACACACACACACACACACACACACACACACACACACACACACACACACACACACAAACACACACACACACACACACACACACACACACACACACACAAAACACACAAACACACACACACACACACACACACACACACACACACACACACACACAACGCGCGTGCACACACACACACATGAACAAACACCACACATACACACACACATGCACACACTCATACACACACACAACACACACACACACACACACACACACACGCACAACACGCACACGCACACGCACACACACATACACACTCGCTCTCTCGCTCTCTCTCTCTCTCTCTCTCTCTCTCTCTCTCTCTCTCTCTCTCTCTCTCTCTCTCTCTCTCTCTCAGAGCACTTGATTAAGACTCGTTAATTTTTTTGTCAGTAGATTGCATCTTTAGTCACCAGTTTTATTTGTTTATTTTGTTTCATCTTCCATTCCTTCTCCAGTCACTTGTTCCTTCAGCCATTTAGGAGAGCGGTGTGAACGATATGCTCGATTTACAAACGCTTCCCTTAACCCTTTCATTCCCACACCACATTCACTAGCTGTAAAAGCTTAACCCTTTCACTCCCTCACTCTCTCCACCAGCTTTCTGCAGGAAGCTGATGGATAGGGTGAGGGAATGAAAGGGTTAAGTTTTTGCTTTGCGTTGCTGGCTGACAGTGCAGGATGCTGGCGGATGGGGCGAGGGAGTCAAATGGTCAGTTAGGCTATTCAAGGGCAGCAATCCGCGTTAGACGAGTAACTGTATGTCGAAGGTAATTTATTCACCTTCTTTAAAAATCCATGCTGATTCTTCGTCCTTTTGTTTTTTACCTGTCCGCTCAACGGTGAGCATGGTTTCTAACTGTTGTCTGTTATATTGACCTGGTTGTCGTTTTTGACGGAGTATTCGCACTGATATGGCTCTAGTGGTCGGCTGGGCTATATTTTCAATTTCAATTTCAATTTCTCAAGATGACATCTCCGCGCTTGGAATGAATTCCATATGTACTATTGTCACAGGTGCCATGTGATGGAGAAGATCCAGAATGACCACGGCACAAGCCTTAGGCCTACACATAAATCCGATAGCTTGCCAGGTCCTGAGGTTCCACCTTGATAGTTCCATAACCCTGAGGTCATGGGGGAGTGAGGTGACAGAGGCCTCAACTTTTCCCGGGGCCAGCGTTATGAGGGCAGCGCCCATCCCCTCTACCTCGTTTCAAATTCATATTCACATTTTTTCTACCAAGACTTCAGAAAGGCAAGAAGGCTAATTAGTTTTTTCTCCAACGTTTTATACAAAAGCAGCCGGGCAATGCCTTGCTCTCGATTTTCAACTACCGTGGGATATTTAGCGTGCGCAGCCAAAGGGCACACGGGTCCAACTCGTTTTTCGTCCCCCTCCGAAGGACTAGACGTTCAGTTCGATTTTCCGGTCAAACTGAAAAAAAAGTCGAGGCCTCTACGGGGAGTGAACCCTGGAACCTCGAATTTAGTTATTGGCAGTTAACGTCTTTACCATTCTGCCACTCTTCTCTATAGGCTGGGCTATAACCAATATGAACCTAAACCTGAACCTGTCCGCGTTTTAAAACATAGGGCTCCCTGGGA
>CM060313.1:1874805-1902305 GCA_030674185.1 Monoplex corrugatus | reverse complement strand
ATGTATGTATGTATGTATGTATGTATGTATGTATGTATACGCTTAGATTTATGTATGTATGTATGTATGCATGTATACGCTCAGCTTAGATTTATGTATGTAAGTATGTAAGCATGTATGTATGCATGTATACGCTCATATGTATGTAGGTATGTATACGCTCAGCGCTTAGATTTGATTTTATCAAGATTTTGCGCTATATAAATAAAATATATTATTATTATTATTATTGCTAGTGGATGTACCAATGCTCTATCCAAAAATACAGTACAATGAAATAAATAGAACAAAAAGTCAATAGCATGGAATCAAAGGACAAAAAGAGTAATGGATGTATAAGCATTCAGAACAAACAAGGGAGGGAGAGACATGATGAAAACAGAATATAAAAATATAGAGACATGATGAAAAGAGAATATATATATATATATATATATATATATATATAATATTCAAGGATAGTATCATGGTAATACATACACACATACATACACACACACACACATACATATATATATATATATATATATATATATATATATATATATATATATATATATATATGTGTGTGTGTGTGTGTGTGTGTGTGTGTGTATGTGTGTGTGTGTGTGTGTGTGTGTGTGTGTGTGTGTGTGTGTGTGTGTGGTGTGTGTGTGTGCGTGTGTGTGTGAGTGTGTGCGTGTGTGTGACCTCCCACCACGAAATCAGTCTTAATTGTAGTCAGTCGAACAGCACTAGGAGCTGAAAAGCTGACTGAGGGTCTATCCGGGGTGTTTTGACTTTTTCTCAAAATTGATTTCTATGGACTATCATCTAATCCCCACAGAGTTTTTTCTTGAAAAAAATATTATTAATCAATTTAAAATGGTATTTTAATGCACTGATCGCAGCAGAAAGAATACAATTTCATACCAAAAGTACCTACGTTTGTCTGTTCTTATGAACCGTAATCTGTACAGTACCCCCACACGTAATATACTGACAGAAAGCTCTTTGGTGCACCTTTCAGATAATGACAGCTCAAATTAGAAACAAATCGGGTCAAAGCCACCAAATAAAGAAATTTAAGGAAAATGTGTAGGAGAGTACACAAAATCTTTAGAGGACGTTTTCGCAAAATGGCCGTCATACAACTTAATGACTTTAAGTATACATAACTTCTACATTTTTTTTAGTACAAGCTTCATTCAAGTACTAAAACAATCAGCAGAATGTACACTTTCCAGTGTTATGTATATCTCAAAATACCCAAAATGCGAGTTAAGACTGATTTCGTGCTGGCAGGTCACACACACACACACACACGCACACACACACACACGCACACACACACACACACACACACACACACACACACACACACACATATATATATATATATATATATATATATATATATATATATATATATATATATATAATATATACATGAAGGTGTTTGAAAGAATTGTTCTGCGATTCCTGATATCCATCAGTGACCATCTATTCGACCCTTTGCAGTTTGCGTATCGCGCAAACAGATCAGTGGATGATGCTGTCTCCCTATTAATGCACAACATCTTGCAGCATTTGGAATCCCCCAAAACATATGCACGCATTCTTTTTTTGTAGATTTTAGCTCTGCCTTTAACACAATTGTACCAGCAAAACTCTATAGCAAACTTCTAGAGCCCGCTGTCCCTAAAATTAGTCATCAAATGTGTAAATGGGTTTTAGATTTCCTCCTAAATAGAAAACAAGTTGTCAAAATCGGTGGTCTGAGTTCTAGTCCCCTGACATTGAACACTGGCGCGCCTCAAGGTTGTGTACTGTCACCGCTCTTATTCACTTTGTTTACAAATGATTGTGTCTCTACTCATGACTCTGTGATGTTTTTTAAGTTCTCTGACGACACAACAGTTGAAGGGCTCATCAAAAATAGCGATGAGTCTCACTATTTAAGTGAGATAGACAGATTAGCTCGCTGGTGCGACAAAACAACCTGGAGTTAAACGTTGTGAAAACAAAGGAAATGATTATAGACAACAGAAGAAAAAAGACACCAGTATCTCCCCTAGTGATCAAGGGAGACAGGCTAGAAGTAGTAGACACGTTTAAACTTTAGGGAACAACAATTTCGATTTCGTTAAAGTGGGAGGAAAACACAAAACTAATCATTAAAAAATCACAGCTGCGTCTCTATTTCCTTCGTCAGCTTAGTAAGTTTGGGGTTAGCCAGTCTGTCTTGATTCAGTTTTACCGAGCAGTGATAGAAAGTGTTTTAACTTTCTCTATCACAGTCTGGTATGGTACCTGTACAACAACTGAGAAAGATGGCTTAAACAGAATTGTCAGCACTGCCTCCAAGATCATCAGCATTACTCTTCCTTCCATTGATCCCATCTACGAAAAAAGAACTAAGAAGAAGGTTAAATCTATCATAGCTGACAAAGATCACCCAGCGAACAGTCTGTTCGCTCTACTTCCTTCAGGAAAGCGCTTTCGTTCCATCAAAGCCAGAGCGTCTCGCTTTAAAGATAGTTTTTATGTAAGAGCTGCCTGTCACCCTGTTTCCCTGTAGACCTCATTTTGTTGTGTGTATCTGCTAGACTTGCATCCTTACATCATTATATCCTCTTGCTTTTACTGATATGTTAATGAATTGCATTACACATCTTAGTTACAAATTTTTCTCTTACCCTGTGATGAACTTATTCTTAACCAAGTTTATAAGAGCTATTTATCTTGTCTTTGAACTCTAATCCTCTGTCTGCGTACTCGAAGGAGGGCTTATGGAAATTTGGTGACAGTCTCTAGAAGGAACTTTATATGTCTTATACCTGTTCGTTATTACTGTTAATTGAAAAATTGTTTTAATCCCCCAGGCTTGGATTATAGTGATTTTTTTCCGACTTGTGTTAGAATGTATTCTTACAAAATATTTTGTTACGTATTAGAGCTTTTTCGCCTGTCTTTGGATTTTAGTCTTGCGCATGTGAGAAGGGGGAGGGAAAATAAGAGAATAATTTTTACCTTATGTTGTTTAAGTCCGTGGGCGTGTGTGTGGGTATGTGTGTGTGTGCGTGAGTGTGGGTGTGGATGTGGGTGTGTGTGTATGCGTGTATGTGTGTGTGTGTGTGTGTGTGTGTGTGTGTGTGTGTGTGTGTGTGTGTGTGTGTGTGTGTGTGTGTGTGTGTGTTGTGTGCATGTGTTTCTTCGATTCCGTGGATGACCGACGAATGTGTCTTTTATGATGTTGAATATTATAATTGTTGTGAGGGTGAGAGTGATTGTATGCATAGCCAAAACATTGTCCTTGTGTCTGTGCACTGGGCTAAAATAAAATCTTGTTATCTTGTTAAAGGAAAGATAAAACTTGTTTCTTTCTAATAAAAGAACACCTGTCTGTCCATGCTGTCCACTTTAGCCCATTTAAGCCCGCTGTCCCTTTTTATGGACGGAGAATAAAACCCACCTCCACGGTAACTTTCCTGTTATTGTTCAGATTTTTGTTTTTAGACGAACAATGGAAGTAATCATTGTCACAAAGAAGCAGTTGTTTTCAGTGAATGCCCTTGCCGTTTTTGCTGGAGGCGGCCATTTGTATCTCATGAGGTGCTTTTTCTTGCAGCATTGAGTCAACATCAAAGGTAAGCATACAGTTTTCTTATTTTTAAAGTTTTTATACATCTTTATGAAGAGAAAGTGTTTGTTTATAGTATGATACAGAAACGGATTTTTGGTTTTTGTCAGAAATTTATTATTGTTTATTTTATGCTATTGTAAACATGCGTCCCTATTTAGGGACAGCGGGCTCAAATGGGGTGGGGTTTTTCCCTTACTTCATCAATGTATTATGATATTGTTTCATAGTTTGGGGTTCTCCTGTTTGTTCTTTCCAGACAGTACACAGTTCATGAGGTCATTAGCATGCTTGTGGATGATGCTGACTTTCAAGAAGCAACAGTTGGCCTGAGGAGGTCGGGTTCAATACAGACGAGGACAGTAGGAGGCACTGTTTCCAACTTGAACAGACGTCAGCTGATGGCTGGAGCAACAGTAACTTTTCTGAGGAATGGTGTGCGAGAAAATCTGGACTTATTGTTGAAATGTCAAAAGAGTATGCTAGGTCAAAGGGGAACACCACCTTCTGCACCTCTCCTTCAGAGGTGAAGGCTTTCTTGGCCATACTTCTTGTTTCAGGTTACAGCCCTGTTCCCACGAGGAGGACGTTCTGGAGCTGTGATGATGATGTTGCAATGCAGCCATCAATGCAGCCATGACAAAAAACCGCTTTGAGGAGCTCATGAGGTACCTTCATGTGTGTGACAACAGCTGGGTGGATCCTACAGACAAAATGAGCAAAGTCCAACACCTGCTGACAATGTTGAACGAAAGATTCTTGCTCTACTTCAAGAAGCTGGAGACTCAGAACCTCAGCATAAATGAGTCCATGATTCCATATTAGGACGGCACGGGGCTAAACAATTCATTCGTGGAAAGCCCATTCGTTTCGGCTACAAGATGTGGTCACTGACAACACCAATGGGCTACCTCCTGCAGACAGAGCCACACGGAGGTGCCAGAGGACGACAAACCGAAGTTCCAGGTCTTGGCATGGGAGGGTCGGTGCTTGTTGATTTGATAGCCAAGCTTCAGCAGGAGGAAGGTCGTTGCTTCCACCTTACCTTTAATAACTTGTTTACGAGCCTCTGGCTAGTCGACTACCTCAGCAAGAAAAACATTGCCTGCACAGGAACTATCCACGCTAACAGACTGCAAGAATGCCCACTGAAGCCTGTAAAGGAGATGGAGAAGACCAAGCGAGGATCCTTTGACTATGCCAAGGATGCCAAGGCAGGTTTGGTTGTTGTGCGCTGGCACGACAACAACGTAATCAACACAGTGTCCAACAAGGTAGGAGTTGAACCAGTCCAAACAGCAAAGCGTTGGTCTAGAGCTGAACGACAGCGAGTGGACATAACGCAGCCAGTCTTGGTCAAACACTACAACCAGACCATGGGGGTTGTTGATCGGATGGATCAAAACATCGACAAATACAGGATCTCTGTCCGTTCGAAGAAGTGGTGGTGGCCGCTGTTTGCTTTCTGTGTTGATGTCAGCGTCCAGCAGGCTTGGCATCTATACAGAGCCACACCAGCATCAGCTACAGACCCCAATGATCTCCTCACCATCAGGCACTCCATAGCCAGGGTCTACCTGCTCAGAGCAACACAAACATCTTCTGCTGGTTGTCCGAGACAACCCACCCTGAAAGTGAGCAAATGAGTATCCCCTGAGGTCCACTTTAACAGGGTGGACCACATCATCCAGCCATGGAAGACCCAACTGAGATGTGGCTACTGTGGAAAGAAGACATACCGCAGGTGCCAGAAGTGCCTGGTAGGCGTGCACGACAAGTGCTTCAGCTTGTTTCATACGCGTTAATGGGAGTTTCCAGCAAAGCGAATGGGCCAGGAAGGTTTTGTTTCCCTTTGTCTAGCGATGCCAAGCGTTTTCTCTTGTGTCAATTCTAGCATTCAAGGTAATGCAGGTGTGAGAACAAAGGATAAAGACTTAATCGTCTTTCTTTGATTCATATTCATTTCCCTTTAGCTTTTTGCATGTTAATTTGTCTTTTGATTAGTTTAGTGGTTTAACAAGTTGTGCACCAATTTGTCAAAATACTGTGTGTTTGTGTATATGTGTGCAGGGTCGGGGTGGGGGGACGGGGACTAACGGGGGGGGGGGGGGGGATTTGCACTGTAAAAGGCTGGGGTGGGTGGGGGGTAGAGGAAAAATTGTCAACATTTGAATTTTAAAAACTAATTTTGTATGTTAAGTTCATTTTGAAACAATAAAAGAAGAACTGAAAAGAAACAAGTGCCTGTATTTACTGTGTGATGCTGTTCAAAAACCCCTACCCACTTGAGCCCGCTGTCCCTAAAAAGGGACGCTAACATTTTATGCTCAAAATCAAGATTAATAAAACTTGTGTCAAAATGAGTGTTAGATATATTAATAAGACATAAAACAAACATTTTGAGACATGTTTGGTAAGAAAAAAAATTTGGGCATAAATGGGTTAGTCTTGACATGAAAAATGTATTCAACTTGACTGGAGACATGATCGCAATGTTGTTTGATTCATCTGCTTGGGCCACGCATTTCAAATAGTCAAATATGTATCATATATGTATGTACACACACACACATACCCACACCCACGCCCACACACACACACACACACACACACATACTGTACACATACACACACACGCGCGCGCGCGCGCACACACACATATACGTATATTTGTACAGGATCCTGATCCTAAGTGCCAGAAACTGAACTTGCCACCTGTGAGTGCAAAATAAAAAGGAGAGAGGCTGGATAGAGAAATAGTCCAAGAACTGGGTGTGCTAATAGGAGGAAGCACCCTGGAACACAGACGACTGTTAGAAATACTGTGTATGCAACATGCACGGATGCCTATATAGTAAAGCAATGAAAAGTGTAAAAACCTCCTCAGAAACCCAGGCGCCAGCATCAAATGGAGGATATCAGAAGGAAGAAATGAATTTTGAGGGAGCAAATGAAGGCTGCTTCAGAACAAGAGAAGCAAGGGCTAGAGAAACTATGGACAGACCAGAAAGCCAAACATAGCGCCCTTAGCAAAACAGAAACAACAAAGAGGAGAAGGAGCAAAACGAAGACGATCCAAGATCGCTCCTCCAAAGACCCCTCCCAATTCGCGAGGAAGCCATTTGAGCAGCCCAAATGTGGAACATTTATAATGGACAAAAAAGCTCTGAAACAGCATCATACAAAAACAAAGTTCGACCCTCAGAACGAGACACCACTTTGAAATCCATAATCTGGTTCTGTCTGCAATGCCAGATAAATGTTTAATAACAATCCACTACTACTGGATGAAGTAAAGAAGGTGGAGAAAGACAGAGTCAAATCATCACCTGGGCCCAACGGAATACCTTCTCTACCTGATAAGAAATGTCCCAATGTCCTCAGGTGCTCCACAAACTGATAAGATCAGCATGGAGGAGCGTGAAGATCAGCAACCAATGGACGATAGCTGATGGAATGTACATTCCAAAGGAACAGCACTCAAGTGACATCAGCCAGTTCAGGCCAATATCACTTCCAAACTTCCAAGACTCGGGAGACAAGGTTCTGATATCAATCTGGCCCAAACTGCGACTAACAGAATAAGGAAAGTCCAGGGGGCACTGATCGCAGTGAAGGAAAGCCTCTTGGTCAGAGAAATGATAGAGCAAATGCAGGCCACTAGGCAAGGACTAGGATCAACAAAAATGGAATGTGGTCAAAGACCAGTGGGAAGGTGAAACGAGGTATGAAGTGACAAGAGATAAAGAAAGAAGAGGACGTCATAAGACTCAAGAAGCAGTATAAACAAGGCCAACAGGGGCAGTGGACGACTTGGGAAAATGCACTGTACAGAAGTCAAAGCTGGTCTGCTTTATGACATATAGCCCCTGTCAGAATCAGGTTTGTCTTGAACCGTATGGCCTCCTGTCCTCAATGTTAAAGTGGTGAAATGGGGAAAATCAGATGACCCTGATTGCCCACTGTGCCAGGGCAAACAGAGAATGGATCATAGGTAAACGCTAACCAAAACAGTGCACCTAAAGGCACAAACAAGTGCTTGAAGAGATTCCAAAAGAGATTAGTAATGCCAGGGGAAAAACTTTCCACTTTACATCCTCCTACACGGCATGAGGTAACACACTGTGGTCTTGAAAAGATGTGACCCAGAGAATGGAAACAGGATCTGCTGGACAGCACATTCTCAACTATGGAAAAAATATACCCAGAAATCATCAGCACAACTGTCATGAGACATAACAGTTCTCCACTTTCATTCATAAAAACAAATGATTTTGATTTAGCTCACTGTGCCATATGAAAGTAGAATGTAATAAACCCATATCTGCAAAACTGAAAAGTATGCTAATCTAACCAGCATTTTGAGGACATCTGGCTTTTAAGCCAAAGTCTTCGCACTGCAGGTTGGAACAAGGGGGGTTAATAGGCACATCAGCCTATGATCTCTTAAAACAGCTCTCAGTTTCTTGGAGAGAGAAGACCATATCCTAAAGGTAATGGCTGAAGCAGTGGAAAACTGCTCCAGCTGGATGTAGTTAAGGAGGAAGAAAAATAAACATAGGGCTAAAAATTCCTGTGTGTGTTGTTGGTGTTTGATTGCTAAGCTGTTAGGACATCCGTCACAAAGGTGACTTTGCCTTGAGACGCCTGATTACCTTGGATATGCAGGTTCGATTTCAGGTAAAGGACAAATTTCTATTAAACAGATGGTAACAGCAGAAGACATGTAGATGTCACGATCTGGATGTGGCCCCGCCCCCCTAGATTGTCTGGAGTTAAAGGCGAAAACACTTGCTTGATGGGGTTTCTTCTGAGGACGTTTTCTGACAGGCTGTCCCCACGAATTTATTTCTATTAGGTACCTGGTCATGTTTACAATTAAACAAGGCTAAGGCAAAGAACGAGACGAGATGGACACATCCCTTATAAAATGCTCACAGCGTGAAAAATCGTCTCTACCACCTCATTCCACCACGAATTATGGGTAATGGGACAACCTTTACCCACACCACCACTTACTTTTTTAACGAACGTGTAGAAACTTGTGAGAGACATGACCAAACGAAAAACAAACAAACAAACAAAAAGTCAACATCATTCCGGACAAAGACGGCAACTGTGTCGTCCAGGAAAAAGGCATCATACGACAGTGGACTGATTATTGCTGTGAAATGTACAACAAAGACAGCAGAGGAGATCCGAGTGAGTTAACAGTGCAAGATTCATCAACCCAACATGTTTTTCCAATATTATATGAAGAAGATATAGCAACTGTGAAGGCACTGAAATGTGGTAAGGCTGCAGGCGTTGACAACATTACTGCAGAACTATGGTAGACAAGCAGTAACTGATATTCTAACGGCCATCTGCAACAAAATCAGCCCACCCTATGGACCCGATCATTAATCTTTATCCTTCGCATGAAAGGAAATCTCCAACACTGTCAGAACTAAAGCACTATCAGTTCATCAGTCATACCAGCAAAGTAATGCTCAACATCATGTTGAATAGATTACAGCCACAAGCTAATACAATCTTTGCTAAACAACAGGCGGGATTCTGCAAGAGAAGAAATACTCTCAAAAAGATCTTAAACTTGCGTATCCTTTACGAAAAACGTCAAAAGGAGTTCATTATGTTTTCGTAGATTCAAGAGAAGACGTTTGACAAAGTCCAGCAGGAGATGATGTAAGCCATAATTAAAAGAAATCAACATCAGACACAAACTTATCAACGCTATACAATAAGTATACTCCAAGGCCACTGGTGCTATACTTATGCGGGGCGTCTTTTGGAGAGTAGTTCCATATTTTGATTGGAATTTGTCAAGGCTGCCTTCTGTCTGCAAAAACTTTTCAACATGTTCCTGGAACGCATCATGACTGCCGCACTTGAAGATCATGTCAACACAGTCAGCACTGGAGAAAGAACTGTCAAAAACCTTTTGTATGACATTGATGTCCTGGCAGGCAGTAAGCAATTAAGCTTATTAAAAGTTAAGCTAAAAACATGGATAAGATATGACCAGCCAGAGCACCACTATTATTACTCATATAATTGTCCATGGACCGAAGCTAGGAACTGTTCAACAATTCACTTACCCGGGATCCATTGTTATGAATGTGGGATCCAAGCCAGAAAACATCTCAAGACAACACCAGCGCCGTCCAGGCAGAAACCTGTATGGAAGCAGAAAAAACACGAAAGAAGAATACGAACGCGTATTTAATACAACAAGACAAGACAGGCGCAAATTTTCGGCCAACTGGCCTTTGTCAAGCGTAAGATTTCAAACAAACACCAGATACAAAAAGTTTGAGAAAAAGACTGAAACCTCCCTGCTGCTGTGTCCAATGTAAGAAAAGGAATAAACTGGCTAAGATTCTTCCTGCTCTGTCATTTGTATTCTGAAGTCTTGGTCTCTGCACAAGTTTTCTTTGTCCATCCTGCAGCGTTGTCAGTCCATCGTCTTTCCTGTCTTCTCCTAAAGCTGTCCCCCTCCTGAAACCATTCCTTGGTGGACGGATTTAGGAAGACCCATTGGATTTTGTCAGTTGACCATATCAATATAACTGAAGTCCTTTTAACATCTTGTGATGGAAGGACAAGAACAAGAAGGACAAGAACATCTTCACGAAATACAAATATGTTTTGAGCTTGACAAATATATTTTGACAGATATGTTTTAATCTTCCAGTGTTTGACAAATATGTTTTAAGCTTCCAGTGTTTGACAAATATGTTTTAAGCTTCCAGTGTTTGACAAATATGTTTTAAGCTTCCAGTGTTTCACAAATATGTTTTAACTCAGAGATGTATCCTCCAACATATAAATGAAATATTATAACACTGTTTTATTAATTTCACGTTCCAGAAGTAAAATTTTAAGAGTGACTAATATGGAGATGCGTCTGTGGAATTAATGGTAATTTCTGAAAATTATTGTGGTGATAGTGTTCGTTTAGGTAATGTTAGTCATTGTTTAAGTATTGGTGGTGCTAGTGAGAGTGGTTATAATGACAGTGATGGTTTAAGCGATGATGGTGACCGTTTTAATGTTAGTGGTTGTATTAGCAGTAGTGCTGGTGATAGTGGTGGTTTGAAAGATGATGGTGATTCGTTTAGTGTTGGTGACGGAGGTGGTGGCGGTGGTGGTGACGGTGGGGAAGTGGTGCCACTAATTATTATATATCCATATGGATTTGTTTTGTTTTGTTAAAGTTTTGAAGACAATAATCTCTGTAGAAAGAAAAAGCTATAAATTTCCTTCTGTAAGCTTACATCTCTGCTGTCACAGAAATCACGAGAGTTTGCAGGAAAGTCATAAATCATCAGGAAAGTGTGGGATGTCTTCCATGTTGAACTTTCTTATAGATATCAATGACAAATAGACACGGCTCTGGAGCAGACAATTAGATAAGAAGATATAAAAGTTTTCTGAAAAAGTTAAAGAGAACAGTTCTGATTTAGACATTAAGCCTGAGAATTATCACTGCTCAGAGCACTAGAAAACACTCTGAAGCTTGAACGGTTGATCTAACTGTTATATTTTGTAACAGAAATCAGTATTGCAGTAGATGTAGAAAATTTGATTTTTGCAGACTGGAAGTCGACTGACTTTTAACCTATTGACGATTGCGCCTTCACGCGGTATGAAAAGACATACAGTAGCTCTGCACGTCTGCGCCAGAGCATTGCTAAAGCATGAAGTATCGATCAACCTAGCTCCAGTTTTAAACCATCACACGCACACACAACTTATTATTGACTCACGTTTCCATCGTTAACGAGTTTAGCACAGCATTCGAATCAATTACAGCCAATTCTGTGTGTGTGTTTCTTTTTTTATCTCAGCATTGCCATAGAAATAATTTCTTCACTTCTTACAAGTATTCAAGCTAAAAGTTGAACTTAAACAGTTTTCCAATCTGAAAATGATCAGAATCACCATAACTAACATAATTCAGTTCAAAAGTCAGAATGAACACCATGGTTTGGGTTCTTCCTATGGAAATTGAAACAATGTGTCATATGTTTTCTGCTCAATGTATGGAAAGAGTAGAAGGTATGTTGATTGAGTTCGTTGTTCATCTCTCTCTACCTTCAATTCCCATCCAAACCAAGAGGACATGAATACAGGAGGGTCTAAAGCACAAATGTAATCAACAACAAAACACCAGCTAGTTGAGTCATATAAGCATCAATATATTTTCAAACGTATGTAGTGTCCAGCAATGTGCAGTCTTTCCACTTCTTGAAAGGTAAACACACACCTTTTCTTGCCTCAGCAATGTACACTCACTTCTTGACAGGTAAACACACACCTTTTCTTGCCTCAGCAATGTACACACTCTTTCCACTTCTTGACGGGTAAACACACAACTTTTCTTCTGCTCTATCTATCAGTATCATCTATTTTGAAAAAAAACCATAACAAATCGCTGGTCTTCGGGAATCATACAAAATAAACATGCATTTATGTTTGACAGGACGAGTGATCTAAATATACAACTAATAGTGCAGTCGTTTTGATGGTTTAAGAGTGATTTTTTAGTGCTGTTGTTTCTACTATGATTATCTAACCCACTATATCATTGGCCCTACACTTTACCATGTGTCCATTAATCTGCTATCCCTTGGCCTTGTAAAAGAATGGGTTTGAGTGACTGTTTCACGATATAAGGTTGTGTGGGATTCTAAGTCCTTTGGCATATAATGTTACAATCTATATGAAGACATGTTAGATATAACACAGTATGCAAAACCATAGCTGATGTTTACTGATAATCAACAGTGATGTATGGTTCATGTGTTTATTTGCGTGTTGTCTTTTTCATATACAAAGGGGTTACTGAAGGACAGACAATCGATGAGAACAAACAGAAGTATAATTCGTATCTTTCATGTGTGTGCAATCTGTTATCTCTCTTCTATCAATCTGTTGGTTGTAACTGATGGTGGGTAACATAACACACATCACAGCCACAGCTGACACATTGCACATAAACCACCATCATGAAGGAATGTTCCAGTTAAGTGTTTGCCTGTGGACACATATTTTTAACTGAAAAAAAATGTATGCCTATATACATGTCTTCAAAAATGCGTCCCACAACTCTATCTACAAATACTAAAATTAACATGAAGTTTGGCAGAATCTCATTTTAGGGACAAACAATCCTTGCCAATTGATGTTTAACACATATGTCTACAATTTATCACTCTAAAGGTATGTACTGTAGGGACGTGATGGCAGAACATGTCATATAAATTCGCTGTTTCAACAAACATACACAGCACTACTATCTGACGTACCAAAACACATTCCTTTGAACAATATTTGAGAAACTGCTCAGCCTGCTTCTATGTTTACTTCCAAACTGATTGAGTCTGCCATATATTACTTTATGGTGAACCGTTTTGAGAATCTATGAAAGTACTTCTTCAATATTTGTCGAACACTGTTTAGATCATGATACATCTAGAGAGTCAGTTCAACCATCCTATGTGGAATTGATCCATACACACTTGCGAGATCAAGCCACATCACGTCAAGGTCTCTCCTTTCTGCTTTAATTGTTTGGACTGCTTGCGAAATGTTCACTCCATACTCTACACAGCCAGCCACTCCCAGGATGCTTCCTTTCCGAGTTCACACACGTAAGTACTAATTTTCTGTGAGGTATTTAGTGAGCTTTGCTGCTATGTCAGAGAACACTGTCCCTTCAATGTTAGAAATGATTTGGGTCTGAACTGGTTGATGTCGCTCAACTTTTCTCATTTCCGTAATGAAAGCATACTGAATCAGTTACCATCCATTGGCTGCTGATCTTCAGTTCCTCCATACTGATCGTGTCACTTTGTGGAACCTCTCACAGACACTGGGACATTTCTCATACAGAAAGTAAGGTATTGCCCCAGGCCAAGGTGATGATTTGGTCTGGCTTTCTCATTTACTTCCTTTAATTTATTCAGTTTTGGTAGCTTTATGTTAAACATTTTCCCTGGTTTTCAAGTTGTACGTCGCTCTGAGGGTGGAAACATGTTTACTGAGATGTTGGTTCAGTGTTTCATTGTTCACTGTAATGTCCCAGATGCTAGCGTTTTCAATAATTCCCTGGCGAATTGCAAACAGTCTCTGAAGAAGCAGTCTCAGGTGTTATTCATTTGCTCTTTCTACTCCTTGCTACTGTCACTGTGTTTCACCGTCAGATCTTTCCATACTTTTTGGAAGTCATGCTTCTCAAATTAAGAGGCAACCTTCATTTGTTCCTTCAGATTCTGTTTTTCCTCCATGTGCTGTACATCTGTTGTTGATGTTTGAATTGCTGAAGAAATGTTTCGCCATTTGCTGTTTTAATTCAGCATGTTGCGTCCACAGTATCTCTAAATGTAAGTAGTTTGTGATCCAGCGTGCTCTTTTCCTTAGGCACATTTAGTTTGTGGACCATTTCTTCATCCAGTAATGGTACTGGTATACTGTCACAAGAAAAACACGTTCCTAGAGTTATCATGTAAACCTCAAGGGCGCTTATTGAACCATTAAACAACGTCCACGATTTTTCTCGCAACAAGAACAACACTCTCAAGAAGAACTGTTTTCCGACTCTGTTTGTACTGCATGGGTCCAGTGCCAATGTCCGTGCTCTTAAAGACATGACAGTTTGTCTTTGATAAGTTATGTCTCGAGTAAATTGGACATTGGCAGAACCCATACGTCTCCAGACCAGAACTTCTTGTAGGGCTCACTCTCCACATGTGGCAGGAAGTATCGGGCTGACATGGTTACCAGTAGCAGAGGAAAACTTCTGGTATGTCAATCGTTTGCAGAGATCCAGGCTTTGACACACAGCAGACATACTTGTAGGAATTTTGTAAACTGTGCTTAAGTGTGGCACCCAAATGACTTGACGCAGTCAAGGAAGAAGAACAAGAAGACGACGACGACGAAGAAGAAGAAAGTAAACAATGGCTGCCTGTTACTTTTTGTGATGTCACCGACTCATCAGTAGACACCTGGTTGTTCAGTGAACATGTTTTGTGAAACGAAAAGACAATTTGGTCTGCTGAGGATGCTCTGTTTACATGTTGAGGTTAATTGAATGACATGTTCACTTCCTAGTCAATGCACAAACCGGTTTTTGCGTATCCTATATATGCCACAGTGATTGGAAGCATCTAGAATACCTGTGGGGAATTCCTTTGACTTAATGCACAATTTATTTCTTGCTAATAGTTCATGTTAATGGCAGTCTGTGCAATATTGTCAGGCACTGTTCTGTTGACGGATTCTGTATTAATTTGGCAATCATGGCAGTAGTTTATTGTTATCGACATAAAGTGTGAAATGTTTCATCTTGGGTCATTTAGTCTTTTAGTACGCTGCCTGTGAAGGAGAAGAAATTCACTGCCACAGGTTTTTGATAAAAGAACCCGGAGGCCGAAGCATTTAGGTTATTGAGTTTGTTACCAGAAGAGATTTGATGTTACTTAAAGAGAATCTTGAAGAAAAGGGTCATGTGATGGATGTAAGGCTGGTTCTTTTGATTATCCTGCTGTGAGTTAGTTTTGATGGTTGTGCATTATGACAAGGTGAGTTAGGATGCGAGTAATTCTATCGTGGGTATTTATTTGTGAGATCATGAGACGTTTATTTTGATGAAAATCCCACTTTCCACCCCCACCAAATGACTGAGTCATGTGACGACGTAGTTTATTTTTTCAGCAGAACCGTTCAATTCCATTTTGTGACCACAAAACTGCTGCTGTACATTGACTGGCAACACAGACACAATCTATGAGTGTGCAGCTGTGGACATAATGTGTGGCAAGACTTTGAACAGGGAATCCAAATAATGTAGAGAGTTGTAGAGAATCTACCCCCTCTGCACCACCACCACTCAGAAAACAAACACAAAACAAAAAGGAATATATAGACAAAAAATTCATGCAGGAAATTGAAATGTATGGGGTACATATGACTATGCCAGTCAGAACTCATTTTGCATTGAGTTCTGGTATGGGGGAAAGCCATCTACCAAGTTATGTTGTATGAATTAGACAATGTAGCAAAACTACTCCATCATGAGACAGAAAAATTCAGTAAAACAATGGTTGCTAACACAATCTTGACAAACATAAACCAGGACAAAATGTAATACACATTGTCAAGAAACCCAGACACAGCAAGAAGAATACGTGTAGATTATTTTTCTTCAGATACCATAGCTCTAATAAAAATAAAACAATCAAATATTGATATATGCTCCAATCAGAAAGCAGGTTCGTAAAACGATCACGAAATCAAATGAATTCCAGGGAGGTGCAGCATAATGGAAACTTGCTGCATCATTCTTAACTTATCAAGACTTCATTGCACAAAATTATACATTGATAAACATTTTCAAGAATATTGAAAAAAAAGTAATTTGGGTGGAAAGTTATGAAAATTAAAACAAAATCACAGAAAAAAACAATACCCTAAAATAGTGAAAAGAAATATTATACATAGACAATAAAGCAAATTAAATAATCCAGAAGAAAAAAGTATGTGCACTTCCTATCAATAAAGATCAACAAAATCAAGTACAACAAACCTACAGAGTACTACATTTTTACAAAGAGGAAGAGAAAAGAATTCAGACTTAAGATATAACTCTTACCTTAGACATTGAATTCACTTGACGAAGTGTGTGAAGTTGCAGTTACAGATAACACTCACTTACACAATTGAATACATTTCTCTCAAGTTTTTTAAGCATTCTATCCTCGATACCACTTTCATTAAAACTTTTCATAAGATTGATCTGTTTACGGTATTGTACGCTTTACGGAAATATATGAATGCAACAGTTTTGCTCATGTTGCATCTGGTTTCTGTCCAGCTGCACATACTGTGAGGATATGAGCATTAATTAATCGTACTTTTCTAAAATCTAATTGTGTAGGAACGACAAAGTCTGGTGGAGAGCCCGCACAAAAGCTGATGAAGACAACGGGACACCACCATATTATCATCTCACATACAACATGGCCTGAAACACGAAAGAAACCTAATTGACGTAAACAGAGCTCAATTGGAGCACTTTGTCTAGTAGGGGATGTTATGCTGTGCAGGTGAAACACGAAAGAAACCTAATTGACGTAAACAGCTCAATTGGAGCACTTTGTCTAGTAGGGGATGTTATGCTGTGCAGGTGAAACACGAAAGAAACCTAACTGACGTAAACAGCTCAATTGGAGCACTTTGTCTAGTAGGGGATGTTATGCTGTGCAGGTGAAACACGAAAGAAACCTAATGACGTAAACAGCTCAATTGGAGCACTTTGTCTAGTAGGGGATGTTATGCTGTGCAGGTGAAACACGAAAGAAACCTAACTGACGTAAACAGCTCAATTGGAGCACTTTTGTCTAGTAGGGGATGTTATGCTGTGCAGGTGAAACACGAAAGAAACCTAATTGACGTAAACAGCTCAATTGGAGCACTTTTGTCTAGTAGGGGATGTTATGCTGTGCAGGTGAAACACGAAAGAAACCTAATTGACGTAAACAGCTCAATTGGAGCACTTTGTCTAGTAGGGGATGTTATGCTGTGCAGGTGAAACACGAAAGAAACCTAATGACGTAAACAGCTCAATTGGAGCACTTTGTCTAGTAGGGGATGTTATGCTGTGCAGGGTGAAACACGAAAGAAAACCTAATTGACGTAAAACAGCTCAATTGGAGCACTTTGTCTAGTAGGGGATGTTATGCTGTGCAGGTGAAACACGAAAGAAACCTAATTGACGTAAACAGCTCAATTGGAGCACTTTGTCTAGTAGGGGATGTTATGCTGTGCAGTGAAACACGAAAGAAACCTAATTGACGTAAACAGACTCAATTGGAGCACTTTCTAGTAGGGGATGTTATGCTGTGCAGGTGAAACACGAAAGAAACCTAATTGACGTAAACAGCTCAATTGGAGCACTTTTCTTAGTAGGGGAAGTATGCTGTGCAGGTGAAACACGAAAGAAACCTAACTGACGTAAACAGCTTCAATTGGAGCACTTTTGTCTAGTAGGGGATGTTATGCTGTGCAGGTGAAACACGAAAGAAACCTAATGACGTTAAACAGCTCAATTGGGAGCACTTTGTCTAGTAGGGGATGTTATGCTGTGGCAGTGAAACACGAAAGAAACCTAATTGACGTAAACAGCTCAATTGGAGCACTTTGTCTAGTAGGGGATGTTATGCTGTGCAGGTGAAACACGAAAGAAACCTAATTGACGTAAACAGCTCAATTGGAGCACTTTGTCTAGTAGGGGATGTTATGCTGTGCAGGTGAAACACGAAAGAAACCTAATTGACGTAAACAGCTCAATTGGAGCACTTTGTCTAGTAGGGGATGTTATGCTGTGCAGGTGAAACACGAAAGAAACCTAATTGACGTAAACAGCTCAATTGGAGCACTTTGTCTAGTAGGGGATGTTATGCTGTGCAGGTGAAACACGAAAGAAACCTAACTGACGTAAACAGCTCAATTGGAGCACTTTTGTCTAGTAGGGGATGTTATGCTGTGCAGGTGAAACACAAAAGAAACCTAATTGACGTAAACAGCTCAATTGGAGCACTTTGTCTAGTAGGGGATGTTATGCTGTGCAGGTGAAACACGAAAGAAAACCTAACTGACGTAAACAGCTCAATTGGAGCACTTTTGTCTAGTAGGGGATGTTATGCTGTGCAGGTGAAACACGAAAGAAACCTAATTGACGTAAAACAGCTCAATTGGAGCACTTTTGTCTAGTAGGGGATGTTATGCTGTGCAGGTGAAACACGAAAGAAACCTAATGACGTAAACAGCTCAATTGGAGCACTTTTGTCTAGTAGGGGATGTTATGCTGTGCAGGTGAAACACGAAAGAAACCTAATTGACGTAAACAGCTCAATTGGAGCACTTTGTCTAGTAGGGGATGTTATGCTGTGCAGGTGAAACACGAAAGAAACCTAATTGACGTAAACAGCTCAATTGGAGCACTTTGTCTAGTAGGGGATGTTATGCTGTGCAGGTGAAACACGAAAGAAACCTAATTGACGTAAACAGCTCAATTGGAGCACTTTGTCTAGTAGGGGATGTTATGCTGTGCAGGTGAAACACGAAAGAAACCTAATTGACGTAAACAGCTCAATTGGAGCACTTTGTCTAGTAGGGGATGTTATGCTGTGCAGGTGAAACACGAAAGAAACCTAATTGACGTAAACAGCTCAATTGGAGCACTTTGTCTAGTAGGGGATGTTATGCTGTGCAGGTGAACACGAAAGAAACCTAATTGACGTAAACAGCTCAATTGGAGCACTTTGTCTAGTAGGGGATGTTATGCGGAGGTGAACACGAAAGAAACCTAATGACGTAAACAGCTCAATTGGAGCACTTTGTCTAGTAGGGGTGTTATGCTGTCAGGTGAAACACGAAAGAAACCTAATTGACGTAAACGCTCATTGAGCATTTTGTCTAGTAGGGGATGTTATGCTGTGCAGTGAAACACGAAGAAACTAATTGACGTAACGCTCAATGGAGACTTTTTTGTAGGGGATGTTATGCTGTGAGGTGAACACGAAAGAAACTAATGACGTAAAAGCTCATTGGAGCACTTTGTCTGTAGGGATGTTATGCTGTGCAGGTGAAACACGAAGAAACCTAATGACGTAAACAGCTCAATTGGAGCACTTTGTCTAGTGGGGATGTTATGCTGTGCAGGTGAACACGAAAGAAACCTAATGACGAAACAGCTCAATTGGAGCACTTTGTCTAGTAGGGATGTATGCTGTGCAGGTGAAAACGAAAGAACTAATGACGTAAACAGCTCAATTGGAGCACTTTTGTCTAGTAGGATGTTATGCTGTGCAGGTGAAACACGAAAGAAACCTAATTGACGAAACAGCTCAATTGGAGCACTTTGTCTAGTAGGGGATGTTATGCTGTGCAGGTGAAACACGAAAGAACTAATGACGTAAACAGCTCAATTGGAGCACTTTGTTAGTAGGGGATGTTATGCTGTGCAGGTGAAACACGAAAGAAACCTAATTGACGTAAACAGCTCAATTGGAGCACTTTGTCTGTAGGGGATGTTATGCTGTGCAGGTGAAACACGAAAGAAACCTAATTGAGTAAACAGCTCAATTGGAGCACTTTTCTAGTAGGGGATGTTATGCTGTGCAGGTGAAACACGAAAGAAACCTAATTGACGTAAACAGCTCAATTGGAGCACTTTGTCTAGTAGGGGATGTTATGCTGTGCAGGTGAAACACGAAAGAAACTAATGACGTAAACAGCTCAATTGGAGCACTTTGTCTGTAGGGGATGTTATGCTGTGCAGGTGAAACACGAAAGAAACCTAATGACGTAAACAGCTCAATTGGAGCACTTTGTCTAGTAGGGGATGTTATGCTGTGCAGGTGAAACCGAAAGAAACCTAATTGACGTAAACAGCTCAATTGGAGCACTTTGTCTAGTAGGGATGTTATGCTGTGCAGGTGAAACACGAAAGAAACCTAATGACGTAAACAGCTCAATTGGAGCACTTTTGTCTAGTAGGGATGTTATGCTGTGCAGGTGAAACACGAAGAAACCTAATTGACGTAAACAGCTCAATTGGAGCACTTTGTCTAGTAGGGGATGTTATGCTGTGCAGGTGAAACACGAAAGAAACCTAATTGACGTAAACAGCTCAATTGGAGCACTTTGTCTAGTAGGGGATGTTATGCTGTGCAGGTGAAACACGAAAGAACCTAATGACGTAAACAGCTCAATTGGAGCACTTTGTCTAGTAGGGGATGTTATGCTGTGCAGGTGAAACACGAAAGAAACCTAATGACGTAAACACTCAATTGGAGCACTTTGTCTAGTAGGGGATGTTATGCTGTGCAGGTGAAACACGAAAGAAACCTAACGACGTAACAGCTCAATTGGAGCACTTTTGTCTAGTAGGGGATGTTATGCTGTGCAGGTGAAACACAAAGAAACTAATTGACGAAACAGCTCAATTGGGCACTTTGTCTGTAGGGATGTTATGCTGTGCAGGTGAAACACGAAAGAAACCTAACTGAGTAAACGCTCAATTGGAGCACTTTGTCTAGTAGGGGATGTTATGCTGTGCAGGTGAACACGAAAGAAACTAATTGACGTAAACAGCTCAATTGGAGCACTTTGTCTGTAGGGGTGTTATGCTGTGCAGGTGAAACCGAAGAAACCTAGACGAAAAGTAATGGGCACTTTGTCTATAGGGATGTTATGCGTAGTGAAACACGAAAGAAACCTAATGACGAAACAGCTCAAGGAGCATGTCTAGTAGGGATGTTATGCTGTGCAGGTGAAACACGAAAGAAACTAATGACGTAAACAGCTCAATGAGCATTTGTCTAGAGGGTTTATCTGTGCAGTAAACACGAAAAAACCTAATTGACGTAAAAGCTCATTGGAGACTTGCTAGTAGGATGTATGCTGTGAGGGAAAACGAAAGAAACTAATTACTAACAGCTCATTGGGCACTTGTCTGTGGGATTTATGCTGTGCAGTGAACACGAAAAAACTAATTGACGAAACACTAATTGGAGCACTTGCTAGAGGGAGTTATGCTGTGCAGGTGAACACGAAAGAAACCTAATTGACGTAAACAGCTCAATTGGAGCACTTTTCTAGTAGGGGAGTTTGCTGTCAGGTGAAACACGAAAGAAACCTAATTGACGTAAACAGCTCAATTGGAGCACTTTTCTAGTAGGGGATGTTATGCTGTGCAGGTGAAACACGAAAGAAACCTAATGACGTAAACAGCTCAATTGGAGCACTTTGTCTAGTAGGGGATGTTATGCTGTGCAGGTGAAACACGAAGAAACCTAATGACGTAAACAGCTCAATTGGAGCACTTTGTCTAGTAGGGATGTTATGCTGTGCAGGTGAAACACGAAAGAAACCTAATGACGTAAACAGCTCAATGGAGCACTTGTCTAGTAGGGGATGTTATGCTGTGCAGGTGAAACACGAAAGAAACTAACTGACGTAAACAGCTCAATTGGAGCACTTTTGTCTAGTAGGGATGTTATGCTGTGCAGGTGAACACGAAAGAAACTAATGACGTAAACAGCTCATTGGAGCACTTGTCTAGTAGGGATGTTAGCTGTGCAGTGAACACGAGAAACCATGCTAACATCAATTGAGCATTGTCTGTAGGATGTTTGGTGCGGTGAACACAAAACTAATACGTAACACTCAATGGAGCACTTGCTATAGGGTGTAGCTGGCAGGACCGAAAACTATGAGAAACACATTGGACACTTTTTATGGGAGTTGTGGAGGAAACCGAAAGAAACCTAATGACGAAAACAGTCATGGAGCACTAGTCTAGTAGGGGAGTTAGCTTGCAGGTGAAACACGAAAGAAACCTATTGACGTAAACAGCTCAATTGAGAACTTGTTATAGGGGATGTTAGCTGTGCAGTTTGAAACACGAAAGAAACCAAACTTGACGTAAACAGCTCAATTGGAGCACTTTGTCTAGTAGGGGATGTTATGCTGTGCAGGTGAAACACGAAAGAAACCTAATTGACGAAACAGCTCAATTGGAGCACTTTTGTCTAGTAGGGGATGTTATGCTGTGCAGGTGAAACACGAAAGAAACCTAATTGACGAAAACAGCTCAATTGGAGCACTTTGTCTAGTAGGGGATGTTATGCTGTGCAGGTGAAACACGAAAGAAACCTAATTGACGAAAACAGCTCAATTGGAGCACTTTTGTCTAGTAGGGGATGTTATGCTGTGCAGGTGAAACACGAAAGAAACCTAATTGACGTAAACAGCTCAATTGGAGCACTTTGTCTAGTAGGGGATGTTATGCTGTGCAGGTGAAACACGAAAGAAACCTAACTGACGTAAACAGCTCAATTGGAGCACTTTTGTCTAGTAGGGGATGTTATGCTGTGCAGGTGAAACACGAAAGAAACCTAATTGACGTAAACAGAGCTCAATTGGAGCACTTTTGTCTAGTAGGGGATGTTATGCTGTGCAGGTGAAACACGAAAGAAACCTAATTGACGTAAACAGAGCTCAATTGGAGCACTTTTGTCTAGTAGGGGATGTTATGCTGTGCAGGTGAAACACGAAAGAAACCTAATTGACCTAAACAGAGCTCAATTGGAGCACTTTGTCTAGTAGGGGATGTTATGCTGTGCAGGTGACACATGATCGTCATCAAATTTAAAGATATTCAAATTGCATGTTGGAATGTTGCAACAATGCTCCAAAAATAAAAATTCGAAAATGAAAATATCAACATAGAAACAGAAAGACTAAACATATCTAATTTAGGACTAGGGGAGATGAGATGGAAGGGAGCAGGCAGGATAACATCGGGAAGGAAGAAAATATATGTTCTGGTGGGGACACATATGAAAGAAGAAAAGTCACCATAATGGACAACAAATCAACGTCTATAAAAAGACACTTGGCAATATCAGACAGTTTTCTTAGTAAGATTGGAGGGCAAACCATCTGATATCAGCATCTTCCAAGTATATGCACCAATATCCACAAGTACTGAGGGAGAAAGTTACTACTTCCATGTAGAAATAGACAGCTAAAGCTTAGTGCAAACTGCATTGTTCATTAATCATTGTTCCATTAAGCACAAATAAATTTAGTGTTAAATATGGTGGAATATTGTTTCTTTGTAAAATCTAGCGAACTTGATTTAGATTGACGTCATCAAGATTCTCAGGAAGATATCCTTCAAACTCCTAAAAACGATTCTAAGCTAAGAGTAGTCTTTTAATTAACAGACCTCCTCATCAGATAATGTACAATGGAACCATTTTTTGATACATTGTGGTACAAACTGGCACTGGTCTGAAGATTACAAGGCCATCAACCTGTTGACCAGTCTTGTTTGTCATCACCATGTGCCACTTATACAATAATCAGTAGTACTGTGGTCACTGTCATCCTACACTGACGTTTACGTCATTACCAAGTGTCACTTATACAGTAGTCCGCAGTACTGTCGTCACTGTTGTCCTACACTAACGTTTAAGTCATTACCAAGTTAGGTGGATTGATCATGTCTTGGCTCAGCACGTTCGTCTTTTTCAGGATAATGGTCACGCCAAAGTCTTTGCAGGCTTCCGTCAGTCGGCGTCGAATATAGATGATGCGCCCTAGTGTCATGCTGATCGAGTTGACGCCTCTGTAGAAGAGTCAGCTGTGCATGGTAAGGCCGATGTGGGAAAGGCAGTTTCTGCGACATTGAATGCACGTATGGGTGCTGGCCATAGGATTGTCTTCACAGGAACTCGCTTTTTTTGCCTGGTTCTCTTTTCCTCAGCTAAGGTCTGGATCATCTTTTCCCCCAACCTCAGTTGTTTCAAGAACATACGGCACCATCTGTTGTGATCAGTTGATGTGTCTTCTCAGCTATCTATGTTGATGTCTAGAGCTTTCATATGGCGCCTGCAGACGTCTTTTTATCGTAGCTGGGGCCAGCCATCTAATCTCTTGCCAGAGACAAATTCACTGCAAAGGATATCACTTGGGATATGTCTATCTTCCATCTGGCGTACGTGGCCAATCCAGCGTACCGTGCATTGTCTGAGCAGTATGCAAATGGTAGAGAGACCAGTGCATGCTAGGACCTGGGCATTTTGTATTTTGTCACTTCACTTGATTGTGAGAATGCGGCGAAGGCAACATAAATGAAAACAGTTTAACTTTCGCTCTTGTTTGGCGTAAGTTGTCCATGTTTTGCTGCCATACCATAGAGTCCTGATGACGCAGGCGTTGTATACCGCCATTTTGGTTGGAGTTGTCAACTTTGGATTCTCCCAACACGAACAGTAAGTCAGTCTGAGGTTGCTGCAGCCATGCCAATTGTTTGTTGATCTCGGCACCAAAGGACAGATTGTTGCTGATGATGGACGTGAGGTAGGTTGACTGGTGGACGACATCCAGTTCGTAGTTGTCGATGGTGATGACATGTGGATTGGTCATGTCTTTGCTCAGCGCGTTTGTCGTTTTTGGGATGATGGTCATGCCAAAGTCTTTGCAGACTTGGGAAAATCCGTCAGTGAGGCACTGGAGTTGTTTCTCGGTGTATAGAGTAACAGCAGCCTCATCAGCAAAGAGCAGGTCTCTGATAATGGCCACAGGCACTCTTGTCTTTGGTTTTAGTCTTGTGAGGATGAAGAGTCACCCATTGGACCTGGTTTCAAGGTACACTCCTTCCGTTGCAGTCCCAAAGAATGCATCTGGAGAATGGAGAAGAAGTTGTCAAACAGGGTGAGAGCAAGACAACAGCCTTGCTTGATGCTGCTTCTGATGTCAGAGAATTCAGACATGCTGCCTTCGTACTGCATGATTGCATTCACATCGTCGTGGAATGTATCTAATCAGACTGCAGCTTCCAGGGCTGGGGGGCATCCTATTGTCGGAAGAATATTGATAGTACATCCCTTCTGACCGGATCAAAAGCCTTGGTGTGGTCGATGAAGGCGACGTAGAGGGGATTTTGCTGTTTTCTATATTTCCCGTGTAGTTGGAGAAGGAACAAACATCATGTCAACAGTACAGCGCTCTGATCATAAGCCACACTGGGACTAAGGGAAGACGCACTTAGCAAGGCTTTGGAGTCGTGTCAACATGACTCAGGCATACAGTTTGCCTATGATGTTCAGTAGGAAAATACCCCTATAGCTGTTGCAGTCGCTTCTGTCTCCCTTGTTATTTTAAAAGGTGATGATCTTGGCAGCTCTCATACCTTGAGATACTGCCCCTTCTCTCCAACACCGACATAGGACGTCATGTAGGGGCTGCAGGAGGGTGTTCGTGCAGTGCTAGATGAGGTCTGGAAAGTGCCATCATTATAAGGTGCCAAGCCGCTAATTGCCTTGCGGAATTCTTCGAGTGTTGGTTTAGCATCTAATTCCTCCATGATTGGCAGGGGTTCGATGGCATCAAGGGTTGAGGTGGCAACAAAATTCTCCTTGGAGTATAGCTGTGAGTAGTGTTCCACCCATTTCTTCATCTTCTTGCCTTTGTTGTGATCACTTCACCACTGGTGAGTCTGGTGGGGGGGGGGGGGGTGTGCTGTTCTGTTCTGTTTAGAACCAAGAGCTTTCTTGATAATCAGCCCTCTTATGTTGCCTGTACCTGCTGCAATCTCGATGTCGTCACTGAGCTGTTGCCAGTATTTGTTTGCACATCTTGCTATCTGCGCCTTGCTCATGGCAACACTGAGTGCTTGCGGGAATTTCTGTCTTGGTGCGTGCTTGTATTCAGCAGGGGCAGCACACTTTGCTCCAATAACGGTCTCTCACTGGACTTGGCTTAGAAACCAGTCGTTATTCTTGGAGGGCTTCCTTCCAAAGGTAGCTAGGGCTGTTCTCTGAATGGTGTCCATGAGGTGGTCCCATTTTTCAGAGGGAGAGATGAGTGGTTGGTCTGTGGATAGAGCACCTATGAGAGGCTTGGTAGATTCCCCCTGTTGTCTGGTACACAGGAGTTTCTTATGTTTTAGCCTGATCTTGCAACACACTGGTGCCACTACCGAGTGCCACTTACACAGTAATAGTACTGTGGTCCTTGTTGTTCTATATTAACGTTTATGTCATAACCAAATGCCACTTGTACAATAGTCAGTAGTTATGTGGTCACTGTTGTCCTACACTTAACGTTTTAGTCATTTCCAAGTGTCCTACACTAACGTTTATGTCATTACCAAGTGTTACTTATACAGTAGTAATACTGTGGTCAGTGTTGTCCTGCACTGACGTTTATGTCATTACCATGTGTCACTTATGCAGTAGTAGTACTGTTGTTAGTGTAGTCCTACACTAACGTCATCACCATGTGTCACATATACAGAAGTAGTACGATTGCCAATGTTGTCATACACTAACACCATACGGACTTTACACTAGTATTGGTTGGCTCTCGACTTAAATAGACGACATGGCTCAGGATCTGGTCTCCAGCCATGAAGAGGTTTGACTTAAGAAATCAGTATTCATGCAAGCAAATTAATGTTTGATTTGTCAAATATCATGACCTTTCATTGAAATATTTCTGACGTCTCTTTCCGATTAATATTGTCATCTAACTTCCTTAATGATTTATCTATTCAATTATATTTTTCCACTTTCAGTTTTAGTTTCTCAAGATAACGTCTCCATACTCGGAATGCACTCTGTATGCACTGACGCCACTGAAGCACTGTGATAGAAAATTATCCAGAAATGATCATGATAAGCCTTAATTCTGTACATAAGTTTTATAAATTGGTATGGTCTTGAGATCGTAGTGGGATATGCGTTTTCTATCTTCTATTTGTACCAGTCTGTCATTTCATCATGTATGGTGGCAATAAGTGTATTACAAATTGGAGTACATCGAAAATAAGTGTATTACAAATACGTAGATGATGTCAGGTTTTGGTTGCTATTGAAAATGAATAAGACAGCCATTTCGTTTAAAAGGCGTGCGAGCTCCATGTCAGGTTGGCACTGTATTCTTCAGATGCATAATTCTTGTTGCAGTGGCACTACATACATGTTTAGTGATACGTCTATTTCTTTTAACACTAGTGTGTACACCATCTTTCTATCTATGGATTTAGACAGTTTGACTTTTAAGTTCTTTTTGATGACTATTACATGTCCTCCAACATCATGTTGTTGAATTACTATGAATTCTTTGGAGCCCATTGATCTGTCTTGGAACGTTATGGTTTCTTATAGGCACAGTAAAACAAGTCATGTATTAATTTCTCAATAGTTTACATCTTTTTTTCTTCCAGTGACACAGTTTCCGACACATATTGTGAAGTGTTTCTTTGACAGCCATTCAGATCTTATCACTATTT
>CM060313.1:1847305-1869805 GCA_030674185.1 Monoplex corrugatus | reverse complement strand
GAGCACTTTTTTCAGGTGGTTTGTCTCCTTGTCTTTTGCCTCTTGGGTACTGCATATGGTGTTAGCTCTGTGGGTAAGGGTTCGAATCACTCCCAGTTTGTGTTCAAGGGGCTGGTGGCTGTCGAACTGTAAATATTGGTCCGTATGAGTTGGTTTACGGTAGACCGAGAAGGATAGAATGCCATCAGTTCTGGTGATGAGGGTGTCCAGCATGGCTATGGAGTTGTTCTGTTCCACTTCCCTCGTGATTTTGATGGCTGGGTGTTGGTTGTTCAGATGTTCTGTGAACTGTTCGACCAGTTGCTGGGGGAGGATAGTCATGGTGTCGTCTACGTAGCGCCCCCAGTATCGTGGTGGGGAGTGGAAAGAAGCCAATGCTTTCTCTTCAAAATCCTCCATGAACAGGTTGGCTACTATTGGGCTTACTGGGGAGCCCATGGCTGCTCCTTCTTTTTGTTGGTAGAATTCACCTTGGAAGGTGAAGTAGGTGGTGGTGAGGCAGCAGGACAAGAGTTCACATACGTCGTCCACTGTGAGAGATGTACGTTGGTGGAGGGTTTGGTCGTTTTGTATCCTTCGGCGTATGATCTCTATGCTTTCTTTCACTGGTACGCTGGTAAATAGGGCAGAGACATCATATGACACAAGGAGTTCATCATGAGCGAGGGTGTAGTTACTCAGCTTTTCCACTAGGTCAGCACAAATATATATATATATACACATACGCATGTATATATATATATACTTATAAACATATGTATATATGTATATATGTGTGTTTATGTATATATAAGGCGAGATTACTTAAACCAATACATCAAAGTACACTTTAGAGCACGTCACAGATAACTGGATCCACTGTAAGATAACATGGGCCATTGGAACTCATGATGATCTCTTCACTGTTGTTACAAAAATAGAATTGAACTGGTGTGGTCATACCGTCAGACCTAGAGAAGACAATTCTGCAAGACATGTTGTTAGGAATCAGAGAGACACACAGGCCTGAAAAGAAGTGGGAGAACAACTTAAGAGAGTGGACACAGCGACTCCTATTGATACAAACAACATAGTGAAGGAGACTTAAAAATCGTAAAAGAAGTTCTTTGCAATACTTAAAGGACCCACATCTGGGTCAAGGGATAGAAAAAGGTAAAAGAAAATGAAAAGATCATACACAGGTTGATGAATGTAAAGCATTTGATGTGGCTTGAAAAAACAAGTCCAACAGAGTTGAAGTGTAAAGAAAGAGTTTTTAAAATTGATTTTAACAACCTTGAAAAATGAATACAATTTTACAGAATTTTAGAAATGACAGTTACCTTATGGTTTGTGAAGTGCAGGTATTTCTTTCATCAGCTACAAATGTTCGCCTTGTGCACTCATGAAGAGAACTCAACTTTGTGTAATGCCAACTGTGTTTTCTTGTACGGGAATATTCTTGTCCAATTACAATATGTTATGTGGAATATTTTATGTAATTTCCCCAGAGACAAACTTTTTGTTGGTGTTTTCTTTTCGTTTTCTTTAATTGTGCTGCATAATTTATGAATGCAGACTCTGGTTTATTAGCGCATCTTCCAAAATGTCAATCAGCTATCACTCAAAGTCTCATGGAAAGGAAGGATAAACAAACACCTGTTTCTAACTTGTAACTGAACCAGGGACTTGTTCATTCCTCAAGCAAGATTTTTAATTACAGGCACACCACTCAGCCAGGAGATTGGTGGATGTTTCACCACCAGATAGATGGACAACATAAAATCCTGTAAATTGTGCAGATGCTCAGCTATCCTATTGACAATTTGTTTATTGTAGTTTTTACACTCAGATATCATAACCAATATAACATAATGCATCTAAAAATAACACTGTGTTCTACATCTAGGAGTAAAGAATGAATTGATTAGAATGATAAAGGATACTGTTTTTGTTGTTTGCGACATTTAAGGTTCATATGTTGAAGTCATTTGGACTGTGCAGTTATAACTACAAGCGAAACCACCACAAACAATACCAACATCAACAGAAGAAACGATCTATTGAACATGTGTGACTGTTGTCCAGGTGTAGAATACCTCTTGAAACTGTACAATAACAACATTACAATCCGACAGGAGAATATTTCGGATTGTAGGTACATGTACATTGATTCGCATGGACTGGACTTATATGTGGTGTATTGGGTGTGTGAGAATTCTACCGTTTATTGCCGTTTCCGTATGAAGGCACCAGGTGATATGAGGATACGTTATCATGTTCAACGTTTAGGATATTGGTGTCAGTCCAGTCGATGGAAAATGAATTCAATAAGTGGTTATTATGAAATGAGTTGTGATCATCACTCTATAGGTGTACATGTTTTTGAAAACGATGTTGTTTTTCTCGAACACTTTAACTGCCCCGAAGTTAAGATTGATATGTTTTTAAGAAAAGCACATCATTTTTACACAGCGTATGTGTCGGAAAATTCTGGATATATTATATTACCAAGGTTATGTAATGTCAGACCCCAAATACATATTTGGGAAGATCTGAAAGGTCCCCTTGGATCTGTCACGATGCTGAGCTATCAGAATTTGCATTATGAAGATTCTGACAATAAACGTATGAAAATTGAACCATGCACAGAAGTGGTTTATAAAGAACGTAACGCAGATCATGAGAGTGTTGTATGCGTGTGCAGTAAAGATAATCTATCGTCAAGAGTGTTTCCTGTATCTAGTCTTCAAATTCATCTTTTTATTCCACGTTTTTATTGTGTATACGACCTGAAAGTACTCTTTTCTTACCATTCTGAAACATTTTGCCCAGAAAAACTCGCTAGTGGCTTGTTTAACTGTTCTGTAGATTACTATTCCGGTTTTCACTATCACTTACACTGTAACTTAAAACTGGAATGTGAATGTGGACAGGATGAAACAGAACACTGTCCTTTCAGCAGTCCTGGTTGTCAGGGGTTGGTGGCTTCACGTAACAAGTGTTACGAATGTGTGAAATCAGTGACAAAGATTCATCGTCAACAAGCAGAACATACATGTTTGAGAATGGGTGGATTACTAGCAACAATGAAAATAAGAAGTGAACAAGACGACTTCCTACATCTGTTTAAACGCCATGATTCTTTTTATGTATTAATAGGTCTTACTTCAGGTTGGTACAGTGTACCTCACATGTACAGTAAGTTTCGAAAATGGTCTGACAAAACAGTGATCTATAACATCAATCACTTCAGTCAAAAGAAATACAGACCCTCTAGAACAGTCATGTTTACGTGTATTTCTTCAATGATTCTAGAGGTTACCATAAAGCTAGCACCTGACTGCAGCAATGAGCTGGTGTGTGAAACAAAATATCAATCAGAAAACGTGACTCCCATCCCGAGTGGGCAGAGTATAATTTTACCCCCTGGTGCAGGCTTGTTCACACAAACACAACAGATCATTGTTCGTTGTCCTAATGGTCATATGACACAGACGTTTTTGTCATGTGATTTCAACAGTCACTGTGGACAGTTGGCGTATTTGCAGTTTTGTACGTTCTTGAATACTAGTGCTACGAAACAGCATACACTGGATTTTCCTGGAAAAACCGTTCCATATGCAGTTACTTTGTTTAGATGTGATGGTGCCATCACCACACTTCCTTACACTCTGGTATGTGATTTCAGAAAGGACTGCCCAGACAACAGTGATGAGCTATTCTGTGAACATCCTTCATGTAATGGCTTTCAGTGTTTCAATGGACAGTGTATTTTACACAGCCAACATTGTAATGAACGCATAGAGTGTCTGGACCATTCTGATGAAGACAGTTGTCCTGTTGTTACCTATCATGAGCCAGTCGAGGAAGCAGACAAAAGGCAGAGTCTTATCATCAACCTCGATGGCACAGGTTACTTTACTCAACAAACCATGAAAGATGGTAAGTCTTGTCCTGAAACTCATTATCGTTGTACAGCTGACTGGTTGTACTGTCTCCCTGTCTACACCCGATGTAATGGATTGTTTGACTGTATTTATGGTGAAGATGAACATGATTGTGAGACAATGGTGTGTCCAGGTTTCTACCATTGTCGGGCTTCAAGAGTGTGTGTGCATGAAGATCATCTCTGTGATGGTTGGAACCAGTGCTGGCAGGGAGACGATGAATTGTTCTGTGCCTTGAGCTGTCCTGCTAATTGTCTTTGTCAAGGTCACTCTTTTTTATGTCATCAGCATTTCTCTGTTGATCTTTTCCCTCAGCTTCGTTATCTGGACGCAAATGGCTCAGAAATGAAGCTGACAAATCTCAGTACCAATACTTATCTCATCTATCTAAGTCTTTCACATTGTTCGTTGGTTGAAATACCGGCCATGAAACTGTCAAACTTACAGTTTATCAATCTGGCCAGCAACAGGCTGAGAACCGTCAATATGAATGTATTTTTGGAGTTATCCAATGTAAGGACTCTTATTTTAGCCAATAATCCTCTGTCATCACTGGCACGTGAAACATTTCATGTCCATTATACATTAGAGAAAGTAAACTTATCAAGAACACACTCAAAGGTATATGACATTGAGTCAGTTTTGTATTTACCTCAGATAACTACTTTGGATCTATCTTTTTCTGCCACTGAAATGATAGAACCTACTCTCTTTAAAAACTCACCAAATCTGAAAGAATTAGACATAAGAGGAAATTCATTCACTATTTTTCATTCCCATTTATTTTCAGAATTACGTCACATAAAATCTATCCTTTCATCAAACAACAGAATTTGTTGTGAGAATTTATTTCCAAAAGTGTCAAGTAATATCAAGTGCTCAGCACCAAAATCTATGCTATCATCCTGCACAAAAATGTTACCAACTGAACTGTACAGGTTATACTTTTGGTTGGTTAGTGTGCTTGCCATTTTGGGAAACATAGTTTGTTTCATGGCTCTACCTATTTCTAAAACTATGTTTAGAGATAATTTCATCTTACGCATCAGTCATCTGCTATTTGCTCAAATGTTTATGGGAATCCACGCCAGCATAATTACTATAGCCAATGAAATATTCCATAGAGATTATATGCGGTTTGAAAGGAATTGGACCAAAAGTGTAACGTGCAAGTTAGCTGGTTTTCTTTCCCTTTTGTCGAGTGAAGTTTCAGTTCTTATCATCTGGTTCATCACACTGGATTATGTTATTATCCTTTGTTTTAATACAACTGCATGTAATTTCAATACATTGTCAACAGCTATGGCTTGTACAGCAACTTGGCTTGTTGGAACCTTGTTGTCAGTGATACCTTTCTTGCCTGGACTGTCACACTGGGGTCTTGATGGTCAGTCTGGTCTGTGTCGTCTGGCTTTATTTGATTGCTATAATTGTAATAAACAATTTAGATGGTTTATAGTTACTGGGGTATTTCACTTTATTCTGTGCTTACTGGTTATGGCTGGTCATGTTATCTTCACATTAACACCAAAACATGAAATCGTTTTTGATTCCCCCAATAGATTACTTTACTCGTCAGTCCAACTGCTGGTAAAAATGACCATAGTGGACTGTGTTTTCCGGTTGTCATTGGGTCTGACCAGCGTCATGTTCTTAAGTGATGTTGCTGTATCAGACAAGTTCTATGTGGCCACAGTGGTCTTCCTGTTACCACTCCATGCTGCACTCAACCCACTCCTTTACATATGGACAATAGTTAGTCTACGACAACAACTAGCTCAAGAAAAAAGATTGCTGCAAGTGTTAAAGTCACGATTGTGGTCAGTGAAAACTTGCAGTCAAAAATAGTTCCTACCAATCGCTGGACTGTTTGCTGATCTAGTTCTTCCAACATACAGTGAAATCATACATGTTTTAGTACACAAAAGATCCTTGAATTAGATTCACATACATTTTTTACAGTTTTAGGGTCAGATCCTGATCATGTAGAAAATGTATTTGTATCACTTCTTTATGTTTATCATGACCGCTTCAAAGAATCTGTTGGATTAAACATCAGTAGACACCAGCTTTACACGTTTCCTTTGCATACTTGTTTCGTACGAAGTAAGAAAAATATGGTGTGTCAAGTCTTCCCCACCTCCATGGGAGTTTCAGTGTTGGTCAAAATGAACGTTTTATGGTACTGGTGTGTTTGTGTTTGTTCACGCGCGATCGTGTGTGCGTGTGTGTGCGTGTGTGTGTGTGTGTGTGTGTGTGTGTGTGTGTGTGTGTGTGTGTGTGTGTGTGTGTGTGTGTGTGTGTGTGTGTGTGTTTGTGTGCTTTATCATTTGCTTGTATGTTGGGTGTTTTCTTGTTTGTTGTGAATTACGGGATCTTAAACGTGTATATTTGATGTTGTGCATGAATATACACATGAAATTGGTTTAGACGTACATGTTGACCTGGGAGATGGGGAAATATCCATCCCTTACCCACCAGAATGTTGTGTTGGAGACAGTGGCTGTGGTGTTGGAATTGGTGGCTGGAATGATGGCAGCTGGAGGAGTGGTGGTGGCTGGGGTTTTAGAGATGGTGGCGTGGTGATGGTGGCTGGGGTGTTAGAGACGGTGGCTGTGGTGATGGTGGCTGGGGTGTTAGAGACGGTGGCTGTGGTGATGGTGGCTGGGGTGTTAGAGATGATGGCATGGTGATGGTGGCTGGGGTGTTAGAGACGGTGGCTGTGGTGATGGTGGCTGATGTGGTGGAGATGGGGGCTGGGTTGTTGGTGATGGTGATTTGTTTGATGATTGTGGCATTGGTGGTGGAGACAGCTCCTGGGATGACAGGTATGGTTGATGTGGTTGAGATGTTGATGCTGGAGAAGGCCATGCTGGATTAAACATTGAATATATGTGCTGTTTGACAGAATGCGTCCATCATTTTTTCTGGTATCTCAATGGGTGGTGCAGTCAGTGCCAGATAGATAGGTTGGAAAATGCTGTGGAGGCCACTTGGCCTGATGTTGACAACAGGCTGACGTTTTCTGCTTGTCGGTATTTTCACACACGTCTGTTGGTGTGGGTTTGCTAAGACCAGTGGCAGAATGCCACTTGCCTGTGAATCCCAGTGTCCATATTGCCCAATTGTGCCAACCATGGTTTTAGCAAACCGCATCTTCTCCTTCTCAGTCACAGATATGGATGTTTCAGTCAAGAAAAGTCATCAGATTCTGCTCTAGGTAGTCACATAGTGCTCTTCGAAGGCTCCTTTCGTCTTGGTTTAGGTGCAATGATGCAGCTTTGAAAAAACAATTTCAATCTCCTGGTATATGTAGTCTCTCCAATCCATTGTCTTTCAGCCTGTCGTCAAACCTTTTTATGCGGATTTTCAGGGATAATTCCTTTAGGTTTTCTTGTTGCCAAGTCTGTGTGATGGCTTCAAACAATTCATCAGCACGTCTCTCTGGGAAACGCAGTTTAACCACTTTTCTATGGATTAGGCTAAATACCTAATTTCAAAATTTGCATGCACCTATTACCATTCACTTCAAATTAATAACTCATCATTCACAAGAAATGAACTATGCACTTGTCACTGAACACCTATTAGAGAATATCCGTGTAATTTTGTTTTTATATACACTGCCTTAAGTACATGTACAATAAACTGTTTAATAATCAACAAAATAGTCTGTGATAATTATGACTAATAATTACATTTCAAGTGCATCTAAAACTCAATTATTTAGGAGAACATAGAACAGTATCAGTACTCTTTCAATCTGCTTTTATTCTGTCAGTATGAAAGTTGTGTGTAACTATACTCCCCACCTGCAAAGATCAATAACAACCAATCAACAAGCCAAAAACAAACAAACCAAACTTGGTACTAGTGCACTTTGATTCTGTATGCCTAATTTGAATAGAAAGCAACAGAAATTAACAATAATTAAGGGAAAAAAAGAAAAGAAAATGAAACAAAGAAAGAAAAGGAAATACACATACATTGATAGTAGATGATTGAAGACGAGCCGTAAAATCACCAAGAACACACTTGCAGCTCAACCACAGAGAAGTGAACCAGTGAGTGTTTGTTTCTAATGGAACAGAAAGTCAAGTGGTGGGAATGTTCAGTTGCGTAAACCAAAGGCGACAGCTTGTTTAAGTTTTTTTCTCAGGCACCAACTGAATAAACACTAGCTGACCCAGTTTTCACACGAAGAGGCCCCGTCTCTACTGGCCTTTCTTACATGTCACACTGGACCATGTTGTTGTTATCACAGTGTGGCGTGACATTCCTCCTTTCCCTGCCGAGAAGTTGCAGGGAAGATCAGAACAAAGGATACGTAGTTGTGACTTGACCACTTACACTCTTTATCTCTGTTAAGCTGGTGGGAGGCACAGACGGTTTATTCTTATGTTCAGATGTGGCTCCCACTGTAGGGATCGTTTTGCTTTGTGCCACAACTGTTATTAGGTAATCATATCATCATAGGCGTCCTTCAGTCTCGGAAGACTATGGAGTTGCGCTCTGGGTGTTTATTCTGGTGCAGCGTTGGGTGTGGCTGGCCAGTCCAACGTGGGAATGACAGTCCCTGTGGCAGAGGGCACAGATGAAGTCTGACGCTGGTCTGTCTGCCTGGGCTGCAGCCTTTCTTCTCGTTCTCTTTTCCTCATGCTGCTGAGCGAGTGTCTCTTCGAACTTGGAGAGACCTTTCTGCACAGTCTGTCTACAGGCTGACCATTCGAGGGCTGTTGCTTCCTAGTTGTCTTTGTTGATATTCAAGGCTTTTAGGTCCCTCTTGCACACGTCTTTGAATCGCAGCTGTGGTCTGCCTGTGGGACGTTTTCCCTGCACCAGTTCTCTGTAGGGGAAGTCTTTGGGGATCCGTCCATCGTCCATGCGCACGGCATGGCCAAGCCAGTGCATGCATCTCTGTTTCAGCAGTGTGTACATGCTGGTGCATCCAGCTCTCTCCAGGAGAGTGTTGTTTGGGACCTTGTCCTGCCAGGTGATGTTTAGAATGCGTCGGAGGCTACGCATGTGAAAAGCATTGAGCTTTGCTCTTGTCGGGCACGCAAAGTCCAGGACTCGCTGCCATACAGGAGGGTGCTCACGACGCAGGCTCTGGGGATCTGGATTTTTGTGTGCTCAGTCAGCTTCCTGTTGTTCCATGCTTTCTTTGTCAGTCTGGCCATGATGGTAGCTGCCTTGCCCATGCGCCTGTTGAGCTCTATGTCAAGTGAGAGGGTGTCTGAGATTGTTGAGCCCAGATAAACAAAGTCATGGACGACATCCAGTTCATGGTCATTGATGCTGATGGCTGGGGGAGAATCAACATCCTGTCCCATGACCTGTGTTTTCTTCAAGCTTATGGTAAGCCCGAAGTTTTGACAGGCATCGCTGAAGCGAGTCATGAGCTGCTGTAGGTCCTCAGCTGAGTGGGCGGTTACTGCTGTGTCGTCTGCAAAGATGAAGTCACACAGGCACCTCAGCTGGACTTTGGTCTTGGTTCTTAGTCTGGAGAGGTTGAAGAGTTTACCGTCTGTCCTGGTTCGGAGGTATATGCCTTCAGCTGCAGGACCGAATGCGTGTTTCAGCATTCACAGCAAAGAAGATTCCAAACAGGGTGGGAGCAAGGACGCAACCCTGTTTCACTCCACTCCATACGTTGAAGGCAGCTGATGTTGAGCCGTCAAAGACGACGGTGCCTTTCATGTCTTCGTGGAAGGATCTGATGATGCTGAGAAGTTTGGGTGGACATCCAATCTTGGGAAGGATTTTGAAGAGGCCATCCCTACTGACCAGAGCGAAGGCCTTTGTGAGGTCTATGAAGGCAACGAAGAGTGGCTGCCTCTGCTCCCTGCATTTCTCCTGAAGTTGTTTGAGGGAGAAGATCATGTCTATAGTGGATCTGTTGGCACGGAACCCGCACTGCGATTCAGGGTGACTTGCTCTGCGAGTACTTGGAGCCTCTTCAGTACTACTCATGCGAAGACTTTCCCAACGATACTGAGGAGGGATATGCCGCGATAATTATTGCAATCGCTTCTGTCACCTTTGTTTTTGTACAGTGTGACGACGTTAGCATCCCTCATGTCTTGTGGTACTTCGCCTTCACTCCAACAGAGGCAGAGGATTTCATGCAACTCGGTGATGAGTGTCTCTTTGCAGCACTTCAGTACTTCGGCGGGAATACCGTCTTTCCCTGGTGCCTTGCCAGAGGCAAGAGAGTACAGGGCTTCGCTGAGCTCATCTATGGTTGGTTCTCTGTCAAGCTCTTCCAGCTCTGGTAGGCACTCTATGGCATTCAGGGCGTCTTCTGAGACTACAGTTGTTCTACCCAGCGCTCCATCTGTTGTTCTCTGTCTTGAATCACCTCCCCTGTAGCTGATTTCAAAGGGGCAGTTTTCTTTTGCGTTGGGCCCAATGCCTGCTTGATGCCTTCATACATCGCCTTGATGTTGCCTGTGTCAGCCGCAGTCTGAATCTGGGAGCAAAGCTGAAGCCAATAGCCATTGGCGCATTGTCTGGCACACTGCTGGACTTTGCTGCGACCAGCGCGGAGAACATGGAAGTTCTTCTCACTGGGATTGCTTTTGTATGCTGTCAAGACGTTTCTCTTGGCCTCGATGACTGGTGTCATTTCTTCTGAGTGAGCTTCGAACCAATCAGCTGACTTGCTGGTCTTTTTGCCAAATGTAGACATGGCAGCATTGTAGACAGCATCTCTGAAGTGTTCCCATCGGTCTTGGGCATTTGCAGTGGGTGGGCCAGGGAGAGAATCCTCCAACACACGCGCAAACTCCTCCACTTTTCTTTGATCGCGTATTTTGCTGGTGTCGACGCGAGGTCGGCCCTCCTTTCTCGTACGGTGCAGTCTCTTCGTGCGGAGCTTCACATTGCTGCACACCAAAGAGTGGTCAGTGTCACAATCGGCGCTCTGGTAGCTGCGAGTGATCTTGATGCTGGAAAGGTTGACACGTCTGGTGAGGATCAGGTCGAGCTGGTGCCAGTGTTTGGATCGCGGGTGTCTCCAAGAGACTCGATGCTGAGGCTTCGTGTTGAAGAAGGTGTTACTGACGCACAACCCATAATGACAACAGAGCTCTAGCAGGCGCTGGCTATTCTCGTTCATTTTCCCAGTGCCCAACTGACCCAAGCAGGTGGGCTAGGAGTTGTAATCGACACCCACTCTGGCGTTGAAATCGCCGGCGATGAACAGTAGTTTCTGTCAGGAATTCTCCTTATAGCAGCACTGAGATCGTCATAAAACTTGTCTTTTGCTTCTGCTGTGGATGCCAAAGTTGGTGCGTAGGCACTGATTAGACTCACTGGTCCTGAGGATGTTTGGAGTCGGAGAGACAGGATTCGCTCTGTTCCTTCTGCTGGTGGGGTTATGGATCCCAATAATCTGTTTCTAACTGCGAATCCCACGCCGTGTTCTCTGACCTCGTCTGATGGTTTGCCCTGCCAGAACAGGGTGAAGTCTCTCTCCCTCACAGATCCTGTTTCTGGGAGCCTGGTTTCTTGAAGGGCGACGATGTCCATCTGCAGTCTGCTCAGTTCTCTGTCGATGATGGCTGTCTTGCGAGCATCATTTACTTCCTGCAGGTCGTCAGAAAAGCCTGGTGTCATTGTCCTCATGTTCCACGTGCCCAATTTCAGGGCGGGAGTTTTCATTTTTCTGTTGCCTGGTGCACAGTTGTCGATCCGCTTGTCGGTTTTCACCCTAAACCCCACGCACCCAGTGAGGCTAACGGACCGTGGCGGGGCAGCACCTTACTGCTGGGGGCTGCCCAGCTTAAGGCGGGTGGTAGCTGCCCAGTGAAATGCGATGACCTCTCCCACCGTCAGAAGCAGCCCCTGGCGTCTGACTCTACGCCAATTGAGTATGCAGACTTAAAACCGGTAAACTGCTACTTCCCGTGTTTAGTCGACGCTTCAAAGCGAAGCTGGAGTGACCTCTCCAGAGCGCAAGGCCTGGGTAAGTAAGAGTGGAGGGCAAGCTGTTACCCATGCAGCAGACCCCCCCCCCCCTCTCCACGTCGCTGGAATGGTCCATTGGAAAGGCAAGCGCCGATACACATGGTTCCAGTGCCGTCGCAGGAGTTGCCAGAACGTTGCTGTATACAGCCTCGGACTGCCTTGGGGACTCCGGCTCCGGATTTTTCCTCAGGGTTGACTCCCGAAGCCTTTCCTATGAGTGGGTATGGCCGCAAGGCAGCGGAGGTTTGAAATCAGAGTTTTCCTTCTCTTAGATGAGCTGTCTTCCCAGACTGATGAGCCCCATCCAGCCAAAGCACTGGTTTTCAGGCGCCAGTAAGCCCGCCTTCACCCCTTCTCCTATCAGTAGTAGCAGTTCCGCCGGGCTTATATCTAAGCCACACGAGCAGGCTAGGAGCTGGACTTACTTGTCAGAGGCTGTTGGAGACGCGCGCCGTGAGGGGCATTTTATAGACAATGGGAGCTTGTCCCCATTGCCACCCCTCGGCTATGACAACCTTGGACACTATCAGGTAATATATCTATAATTATTCCTCATAGCGCAGCCAGGTTTGGTGGTCTTCTGTAAACCATCAAGAATCACCAAAATCACCCAAAATCACAAAACCAAAAATTTTTGAGATATTTAGATGTGGCTCTAATGCAGCGGTATGTATGTATGTGTCAATAATGACAAGCCTAACAAAATAAGTGTGCCCTAGACCAGGATCTTTGTTGTGGTGTGTGTGTGTCTGTGTGTCTGTGTGTGTCTGTGTGTCTGTGTGTGTGTATGTATGCGTGCGTGCGTGTGTGTGTGCGTGTGTGCGTGTGTGCGTGTCTGTGTGCGTGCGAACGTGTGTGTATGTGTGTGCGTGCGTGTGTGTGTATGTGAGTGTGTGTGTATGTGTGTGTGTGTGTTTGTGTTTGTGTGTCTGTGTGTATGCATTTACTTTGAACTGTTTCCCTGTTGGTTTTTGAGTTTCAAACTGGAAATGTGTGTCCTCATGGACTATGATGTGAACACCACAATTGCATCATGTGTTAATCTAGACGTATTTTCTGTACCAGTCTGGAAGCTTACAGACCTACTAGACTACTAAAACAAGAATGGTACAATGCTGTACATTTTATCATTTTATCATGACAGATCCATTTAGCACCCTGTATGTTCAGTTTGCTGGTTGAAGTGTGCTTGATCGCTTTTTGGTCTCAGTTATGTTTGTACTCATGTACTTATGTACTAGTCTGTGTGCGTATGTGTATGTGACATAAAGCAGACAAACAAAATGTCTTGATATATGTGTATGTGTGTGATAACATGCTTTTGTAAGGAAAATGCATTTTCCTTCATACAGAAGGAATACAATTTTGTTATTTTATTCAGCATATCTTTTGGATGTGGACTACATCTACATTAGGTCACACAATTGATACACTCCGTCGGTATGCTCAAGAGAACTCCTTTATTCTCTCAACGCTTTCATGATTTATTTGTTTTGTTGTTGTTGTTGTTGTTGTTTTAGTTTGTTTGTTTGTTTGTTTGTTTGTTTTGATCTGACAGAAAATACTGAATTTGTTTCTTTTGATCTGACTGAAAACACTGAATGCTAGATCTATAATCCCAACCAGTATTGAGGATGATGGGTGCAAATGTTAAGTGGTCCGACTACTGATCTTCCATTCGTAAATTTTAGGTTCGAGTCTGGTCTGTTGTCTCCTGCTATGTTATATAGATATTTGAGATCTCCTGGTGTGTTATATAGATATTTAAGATCTCCTGGTGTGTTATGGATGTAGATATTTCAGATCTCCTGATGTGTTATGGATGTAGATATTTCAGATCTCCTGGTGTGTTATGGATGTAGATATTTCAGATCTCCTGATGTGTTATGGATGTAGATATTTCAGATCTCCTGGTGTGTTATGGATGTTGATATTTCAGATCTCCTGGTGTGTTATGGATGTTGATATTTCAGATCTCTTGGTGTGTTATGGATATAAATATTTAGATCTCCTGGTGTGTTATGGATGTTGATATTTCAGATCTCCTGGTGTGTTATGGATGTTGATATTTCAGATCTCCTGGTGCATCATAGATGTAGATATTTCAGATCTCCTGGTGTATCATAGATGTAGATATTTCAGATCTCTATTTTTACTGTACAATAATATATACGATGTGGATAGTTGTGTAATTCAGCCATTCACAATAAGTCTTGATGAAAGTCACACAAAAGTCAATGTCACACTTCTCAATTCAATACCAATTTGCCAGGGCAAGAATAGAAATATGTATCTATAGATTTGTTTGTGTTTTTCTAGATTTCCCGTATGTTCAAATGTATATCCAGTCCTCTGTGTCGGTTTGTTTCACAAGAAAAGGAAAACATAAAACCAGACAATCGTACAGTGCAATCACCACCCACTATGCCATCAGCCCCCCATGCGCCCTTGTGTGTTGTAATGACATCACCATCATCTGGATATATGAGAGGTGATTTAAATAAAGAGTCTATATTTTCTTACAAGGCAGAGAAAATCATATCTATCCCAGTTGGAAACAAAGTCATGATCAGCGTGGAAATGTCTGTATGTAACATGGAACGCATCTCTCTACGTATTTATGGCAACAACAGTTTTGTGATAGAAACGATCACAATTTCTGATAACGACAATCGACGTCTAGTTCAAGTATACAAGGCTACAAAAATGGGGTTATTGTTTTGTTTTGCAGAACAGACTGTTTGGGTAAGAAGTGTTTACAACTGTTCTTCTCCTTTCACCCTGAAGAGAAAACGCCTCAACAGCTACCCAGTGGTTTGTTTAACTGTTCAGTGGACCACTATTCCAGCTTTCAACACCACCTGGACTGTAACCTGAGGATAGAGTGTGAACATGGACAGGATGAAACAGAACACTGTCCCTTCAGCAATTCTGACTGTCAGGGTGATATACCATTATGTAGCCATTGCTACAGAATCATCAGCAATAACGTTCTACGTATATTTGACAGTTCTGAAAGACCTGCTGATCAAAGAGCTCAGCAGTATTGCAGTTCTGTAGGGGGCACTCTGGGAATGCCTAAATGTGACATTGAATGGTATACAACATTTCAGAGTTTGACCAAACGACAGTTGATTTTTTCTGAAGAGGTTTGGATCGGATTATATGCTGGTGACATGTTGTTGCCTAACATGTACAGACAGAATATTGTTAGCCATGACAGGACTGTTCTTTACCACTCTGTGAGTAAGCCAACATGGTCAACCAGTGACAGTGGACAAAAAGCGTGCGTCACATACTATAGATCTTATGAAATATCTCCAAAACTTATTAGTTCTTTCAATTTACACAAGTGCCCACAAAGTTTTGAATTAGAAATTGGAGCGATATGTGAATTGAAACTGAAGAAGAATTCTAACAAAAAATGTAATAATGCAAAACCACTATTTCCTAGATCAGGTATTTTGTTGACTTCAAGACAACAATCTCTGACAACATGTGCTGATGGTCAAGTGACACATACATTTCTTTTGTGTGGTTCACACCAGTTAAATATGTGTAGTCAAAGTTACACCTCATGTATTTTTCACAATTACATGTCACATACACATGAGAGGATTAATTCAACATATCATCAGATTACTTCAGTCCCAAGATTTATGTGTGATGATAGTGTCACTATGCTGTCTTACACTCTGGTATGTGACTTCAGATCTGATTGTCCAGATAAAAGTGATGAATACTTCTGTAAACATCCCCCTTGTGTCAATATGTTTACCTGTACTGATGGTCAGTGTGTGTCCTATAACAATATCTGTGACCGACTGTCTAATTGTCCAGACGGATCTGATGAAAAGAATTGTTTTAGATCTATACACGAAAAAGTAGACTGGACACAACGTTTTTCTTCTCCAGCCCTTATCAAGTTTGATGGTATCAACTATTTCTCTTCAACTCCAATGAAACCTAACCAGTCCTGTCCTGACACTCATTATCGTTGTACTGGTACGTTCAATGATTGTCTTCCTGTTTACACAGGATGTAATGGCATGTATGACTGTATGGACCACGAGGATGAAAGAGGTTGTAAGGATGTCACGTGCTCTGGATTATTCCGATGTAGAGCTTCAGCAATATGCCTTCATGGTGACCATTTGTGTGATGGCTGGCCTCACTGCCCACTGTCTGATGATGAGAAAGCGTGTGATGTGACCTGTCCTGTGGGCTGTCTATGTCAAGGTTACACGTTTTTGTGTCTCCAGCCTTTCCCTGCCTCAGTGTTTCCATGGCTCCGATACTTAAATGCCACAGGTTCAGGTATGACTCTGTCTGATGTGAGTAAGCACACCTATCTGATTCAACTGAGTCTTGCCCACTGCTCTTTGACTGTCCTTCCTGACACACACTTGGTCAATCTGAAGGTTCTTGATCTCTCTGGTAATCACCTACATCATGTTAACATGACCCGTTTTGTTGGTCTAGAAAATCTACAGACACTGTCCTTGTCCAACAATCCTGTCACTTCACTTTATACATATCTCCCATCTATATGTCATCAGAACACGCTAGTATCAATAGATCTGTCCCATACCAAACTGACTACGTTTGACTCCAACGTTCTGTCAAAGTTTTCCCAATTGCAGACACTTAATTTATCTTTCACTACTATCCACACGATCAGTTCTAGTGGTTTTCAGCATACCCCACGGCTAGCTAAACTGTACATGGACGGAAGTCCTGTAAGAACTTTTCCACCAGACATTTTTAAAAGTCTGATCCATCTTCATGTGGTATCAACACATACCTATAAATTATGTTGTGACGAAATACTACCTGACGATTTTAATACCTTTTCCTGTTATGCCCCCCAAAATGTCATTTCATCATGTAAAGATTTACTGCAATCAGAAATGTACCGTGTGTTTCTCTGGTTGATCAGCTGTCTGTCATGGACAGGTAACATTTTCTGCTTTGTGGCACGTTTGTGTGTGAGGAAAAAGAGCTCTTCAAGTGGCTTCAGTGTTTTTGTCACCAACCTGACCATGGCTGACTTTCTAATGGGTGTCTATATCGCTATCATTGGTGTGGCTGACGAACTGTTTCGTGGCATATACCTCCTTTATGATGTTACTTGGATGAGCAGCGTTACTTGTAAAGTGGCTGGTTTTCTGTCTCTGTTGTCCAGCGAAGTATCAGCTCTGATGATCTGGCTTATTACGCTTGATCGCTTTATTGTCCTTCATTTTCCATTCAGCTCATTGCGGTTTGAGAAAACGTCAGCAATAGTGGCTTGTTCGTTGACTTGGTTTGTCGGTTGGTTTATTGCCTTGTTGCCTTTATTTCCAGTGACATCACACTGGGATTTCTACAGCCAGACAAGTATATGTATTCCACTGCCAGTTATGGGACGACAGTTTCGTGGATGGGTTTATTCTTTTAGTGTAATGATTGTGTTTAACTTCATTCTGTTTTTATTTATCTCAGCTGGTCAAGCTGTCATTTACTGGTCAATACAGAAAACTGCCTTGACATCCAACACTACCAAATGTCACAGGACACAACCATAGCACGGCGGTTGATCACTGTTGCTGTAACAGACTTTATGTGCTGGTTTCCTGTTGGATTGTGTGGAATATTGGCGTTGGTTGATGTTCCCATCCCTGCAGAAGTTAACGTGGCCTTGGCTATCTTCGTGCTCCTTTGAACTCTGCCCTTAATCCATTCGTCTATACGTTCAACACGTTGGTAGAAAAGCGGAAAAAATTACACGAAGCTAAACTTATGGAATGGCTGCAAGCCAACGCTGATAAATTAGAGATTATATGATGGACTGGGTCATGCAGTTTACAAAAACATGGCTATGTGCCTCTTCGTTTGCTTATTTCATTTATGATATGGTGGAGAATGCTTTCAACACCCAGGGTTACCACAAGTCTTGTTCCTCAGTCCTAAATGGTTAGACGACAGCAACACCGGTATGGGATCTTTCTTCTCTGGCTTAACAGTCTCCATCAGGATCACTTTCATCTCAGGCTAATTTTTCTAAACATCCAAAACAGTTTGAACGAATCAAATCATGTATGCTCTTCTTGTTACCCATGCTAATCGCAGTGCTAGTGGTTGAATTCGAGCTATTTAATAGCCTTCTGTGACATGTGCTGTTTAATGTGCAAATAATTCTTGGCTCTTGACACTATGGTTATTTGTCTCTGTTGCGTGATTCGATATTGTATCAATATTTCAAGTACGAACCAGAAAAAAGTAAACATACATTGTGTATATTTCAGAAAAGAGGGATGTGATATTCCATTTGTTAAACGTCCAACTCCCCGTTAGGAAGGTTTGAGTTTCAGTCTGCCAGGACATCTCTGCCTAGCTGAGATTGTTCGCATCTCTCAGGTCAACATGTCTGTAAACATCCAGTGACTAAACCCCCTTCCAATTTATACGCATGGAAGATAAAAATAACTACGCTAACGAGGCTGTCAATCAGGTCAATTAGTGGCTTATGAAAACATGAAACCAGCCAAACAAATATAGAGCATGCAGTGCATGCTGCAAAATATTGCCTGCACAATGTAAGCAAAGGTCCACACACGCACTGGAGAAAAATTATAATACCTCAATAAAACAGTAAATAGGAGTGAGTATACATGCGATCATAAAAATATGAAAGATGGTAGTGCATGTAATATGATGCCAGTGTATGTATGATATAGATGAGTGTGTGAGTTAAGGAAGACTGGTTAAAGACACACAAACATTAACACAACCATCCTTGACCGTAACAATTGGTTTATAACTGTCACTCAGTGAGCTATGGTGTGTGCTACTTCCACAGAACACACTTCACTCTTCTGTACACTTCACTCCTCTGTACACGTCACTCCTCTGTACACTTCACTTTTCTGTATACTTTACTTCTCTGTACACTTCACTTCTCTGTACACTTCACTCCTCTATACACGTCACTCCTCTGTACACGTCACTCCTCTGTACACTTCATTTTTCTGTATACTTTACTTCTCTGTACACTTCGCTCCTCTGTACACTTCACTCATATCAACACAGACATCGCATACAATAGAATGCTCAGGACACAGGTTTTGTAGACTTGCATTTTGTTGTGATCCATTCAGTTCTGATTTGACAACACATTCTATGTCATTTTGACAAAAGTAATGGAACCTTTCCCATCATGTTTGTCTAGTTCAGCGTCAGGGGAGGTGTTGTCAGTTATGATGAAGCGCACGTAGGTACATTCAGTGACAGCCTCAAGATGTTAATGGTCTGTACTGACCTGGTAAAAAATGAGCACATCAAATTGATCTTCTAGAGACTGACTGTTGGACCAATAGTCTTTCATGCCTTGGAGAAGCAATTAAGAAGCTGCCAGAGGCTGTCTCCTTACTGGATTAGAACCATTGCACAATCAATGAACACGAAGTCTCTGAAGTAATCTCATAAACATTTTAGTTTCGATGTTCACTCTTGAAAGGATGAATATTTTCCCCTTGAATGGTTTAAGGTTTTAGATCAGCAAAAACATTCCCAAATGTGCCAAAGCAAGAACCTTGTTTTACTCTGATGCGAATGTTGAGTATTTCAGACAGTCGTTGTCCTACACAGTGGACCTCTTTGTATCGTCTTGGATAGAGTTTACATTGTTAGGTTCGGGTTCATGCAAGAAGGATCAGTTATACTCAGTCAGTTTCACATAAGCTCCATGCAAGACATACCTATATGAAAACATGTACCTGCATAGGTCTTGAAATGGACGAGTGTGAGTGAATAGAATCACAACAACAATGACACCCCAAAAATGATTACAGAGCTAACATGGGCTGTGAATCAGAATTCTTAAGGATTGCCAAACATCTTGAACAAACCATCACTAATCACAAGGTCAAGGTCACGATGTGCAGAAGTATGGACAGACATTCAATCTTGCCACACATTCTAAACAAGCCATCTTGCTGACAAAATCAAAGACCTTAAAGACATTAATAAAGGTGATGCACATGATTTACCTCTCTGTCTACACCACTCTTGTCTCTGTGACAAAATCATATCAACAATGGACATTCTGGCTCTCAACCCACAGTGTGAATCTTGGTACACAGTGTCAGCAATATTGTTTGGAGAATTGAGATGTTAGAGCTCTCTACACAGATGTCAAGTATTGCACATAGCAAATATCTGAGGGTAGCAAGTTCCAATATTTAGGAGCACAGAAAGAGCATCAATGTTGATCAAAAGTCTTTGAAAGTCCTTGATGCTGAAAAAAAACACTGTGCGCTGACATCATCATCATCAGGTGCCCTGCCGCATGGCGTTTGCGATCATGGACTTCCATCTGTCTCTATCTCTTGTTGCCCCAAGCATCTCCTCCACCCTCCTCGTCTTCAGCCACTCCGCAAGTCCGTCTAGCATTTTCTCTCTGGGTCTACCTGGTGCTCTCTTTCCCTCCAGATTTCCCGTGGTGACCAGGTGCTCCAAATCCCCCTTCCTCATAAAATGGCCTATAAATGTTGCCCGTCTATTCCTAATCTTCCTTATGAATGATCTAATTGTGTCTGCCTCCATCAAGACTGTCTCGTTTGTTTTCTTTCTGTCCATGGAACTCTCAACATTCTTCTTAGAAACCACATCTTGGCTGCCTCAATCTTGCCCTGGCTTTGCTTGTTGACTGTCCATGCCTCACATCCGTACAACAGTATTGGTTCTATATAATATTCAAGAACTCTCTTCCTGATGTTAATTGATAGCCATTTGTTGGTAAGAATGCTTGTCATCTTCATGAATGCTGTTTTGGCTTGGCCTATTCTGCCGGCTATTTCCGATACTATGTGCATCTGCCGTCTGATGAAATGACCGTTCCCAGGTAGTTAAACTTATTAACCTGTGTCAAGGTTGTGCCATTTGCTGTTATTTTGCATGAGGGGATTTCATGTTTTTTACTGATCACCATGACTTCAGTCTTCCTGCTGTTTAGTTCCAACCCCTTATTTTTGCTTTCTATTTCTAGTATATTCACAAGGTTTTGTAGGTCCCTTTCCTTTTCTGCAATAAACACGGTGTCATCTGCGTATCGAATGTTGTTTATTATTTTCCCTCCAATCTTTAATCCAGGGTCTTCTTCTAGGTTTCTCATAATGTTTTCGCTGTAAAGTGAAAACAGATCTGGTGACAAAATACAACTCTGTCTGACTCCTCTTTTGATGTTTTGGAAAGAGCTAATATTGTTTTCTATTCTCATTGCAGCTGTTTGTTCCCAGTACATATTTCTGATTATTCGTAGATCTTTTCCCTCAACACTGAGTCTGTCCAGTTGGTTGATCAATTCTTCATGTCTTACCCGATCGAAAGTCTTGGTATAGTCAAAAAGCATAAATAAAAATCCTCATTCATCTCAATTGACCTCTCTATGATAGTTCTTAGGATGTATATGGCATTAATAGTGGTTTCCCTTGCCTTCCATCGGTTTTTTCAGGGTTAACTCCCTTACCCTTATTCTCTCCCGAGATGTCCACAAGGCAGTGGAGCTATTTACCCATAGCTTGGGGATCTGGTTCGTGGGCACCAGGGCATGTCCACACGCTGGTGGGCCTGTATGCCGCACGTCTGGGGGCCAGACCTCCTCCGAGTCCCACGAGATTTAGCCTGAGTCCGTGAGGTACTCAGTTACCGCCTGTCGCCACGAGGAGGCACAACGTAGGGCTTGCTGATGCAGAGACTATGTACTAACAGGAAGAGACATGCATTCTGCTCGCATTTCTGAACCAACCCATCAAAAAGGTCACATTCTTGACTGGATCATTTCTCGTGATCACCACAATTCCGCTACTGACAACTGCTTAGTTCTTTCTACCCGTCTAACTTCAGCCCTTCCATCTGACCACTCTGCAATTCTCTGTTCTCTCGACATTTCTCCTCCTTCCCGTACCATGCGCACAGTGACTCGACGCAATCTCAAATCTATCGACCTCTCCACATTTTCATCTGATGCCTCCCGTCTCCTTTCTGAAAAGTCACATAACCTTGCCGATGAATTCTATACTACTCTCCACCATCTTCTGGACACTCATGCTCCAGCCACAACCCGTTTTTTACCTGACCGCCCCCCTACCCCCTGGCTCACTCATGAGATCGCCTGTGCAAAACGTGCCCGCCGCAGAGCTGAGCGCCGCTGGCGCAAATCCAAACTCACTGTACACAGGCAACTTTTCCAAGCCTCTAAAACAAAAGTATCCACCCTCATTGCATCAGCAAAAACAAGCTATTTCCAAACCAAAATCCTGAATGCCTCTTCTTCAAAAGAACTCTTTACAACCATGAATCATCTCCTTGGCACATGAAAAGATTTACTTCTCCCAACAAAACATACAAATGAAGAACTCCCATCTGTATTATCCAACTATTTCACCACCAAAATACAAACTCTTCGTGACAGGCTTGACAGGACACCCTGTCAACCATGCCCACCTGACCCTTCCTTCTCTGGCACACCTCTTTCTACTTTTACTTCAGTCTCACAAGAAGAAATTCTCAACACAATCAGATCCATGTCGTTCAAAACCTGCGAACTGGATCCTCTTCC
>CM060313.1:1827305-1842305 GCA_030674185.1 Monoplex corrugatus | reverse complement strand
AATGTGCTCAAATTGTGGAATCGTTCTGACAATAGCAACCAGATCATTATAGAGCTGATGTTTTCAACCGCAAGGATACTGCGGATGTTTGCTTTGCTTGACGATGTGAAAAGCCGATCAACAAGATTCACTTTAAACCACCATTGGGGGAATTATCATGGATAGCAAGCTGTTCTTGACTGCAAGGCTGGTGCTGTATAGGCAAGGTTTTACAGGGGGCTGCTCTACAAGAAAAAGGTATTGTCTTTCTCCTGCAGCATGCCGTCTGCAACAAGTCTGGTCTCTTGCAGTGCCACTACGTTGATGTCCATCCTCCTCAGCTGAGTGCCGAGACTTGCCGTTAATATGAAGAACATCCAACGATCATAGCTGTTTCATTCGTTTACATGATTTCTGATCTTGAACATTGCTCACACCGATGAATATATATCAGAATCGATTGATCCTTTCATTTTGCAGCTCTTTTGATTTTTTTCAGTAGTCATTCCTGATATAACAATATTTTTCGTTTATCAAATTTATCAAGCTGATAACAAACACCACAGCCTATCGAGATAGTGACTGTCTGTTGTTGTTGCTGTTGTTGTTGTTGTTGTTGCTGTTGTTGTTGCTGTTACTGTTCATTATTCTTTTGGAATTCTTTTAAACCTTAGATGCATACACTTTAATGAAGTACCCTGACAATGAACACTTAAGACAGTAGTTTAGAGCAGGTTATAAGAAAGACAAGCTAGAAGATCAATGACATTAATACTGTCAAATGACATTAGCTATGCATAGATATCATGAACATTACGAATTACTGTACGGAAATATACCAGACAAAAGTTATGTGATAATGATAATCACCATTACACTGGACAACATTGATGTACGATAAGTCAGCCATCAGACCCAGGACAACAGTTGATGTGATAAGATATTGTCAGCCATCAGACACAGGACAACAGTTGATGTAAACGATATTGTCAGCCATCAGGACACAGGACAACAGTTGATGTGATAACGATATTTCAGCCATCAGGACACAGGACAACAGTTGATGTGATAACGATATTGTCAGCCACAGGACACAGGACAACAGTTGATGTGATAACGATAGTCAGCCACCAGGACCCCAGGACAACAGTTGGTGTGATAACGACATTGTCAGCCACCAGGACACAGGACAACAGTTGATGTGATAACGATAGTCAGCCACCAGGACACAGGACAACAGTTGGTGTGATAACGAATTGTCAGCCACCAGGACACAGGACAACAGTTGATGTGATAACGATAGTCAGCCATCAGGACACAGGACAACAGTTGGTGTGATAACGATAGTCAGCCACCAGGACACAGGACAACAGTTGTGTGATAACGATATTGTCAGCCACCAGGACACAGGACAACAGTTGATGTGATAACGATAGTCAGCCACCAGGACACAGGACAACAGTTGGTGTGATAACGATATGTCAGCCACCAGGACACAGGACAACAGTTGATGTGATAACGATAGTCAGCCACCAGGACACAGGACAACAGTTGGTGTGATAACGATATTGTCAGCCACCAGGACACAGGACAACAGTTGATGTGATAACGATAGTCAGCCACCAGGACACAGGACAACAGTTGGTGTGATAACGACATTGTCAGCCACCAGGACACAGGACAACAGTTGATGTGATAACGATAGTCAGCCACCAGGACACAGGACAACAGTTGGTGTGATAACGATATTGTCAGCCATCAGGACCCAGGACAACAGTTGATGTGATAACGATATTGTCAGCCATCAGGACACAGGACAACAGTTGGTGTGATAACGACATTGTCAGCAATCAGGACACAGGACCACAGTTGGTGTGATAACTATTATGTTATGCATTAAGAACTAGGACAACAGTTGATGTGATAACGATATTGTCAGCCATCAGGACACAGGACCACAGTTGGTGTGATAACTATTATGTCATGCATTAAGAACTAGGACAACAGTTGATGTGATAACGATATTATCAGCCATCAGGACACAGGACCACAGTTGGTGTGATAACTATTATGTCATGCATTAAGAACTAGGACAACAGTTGATGTGATAACGACATTGTCAGCCATCAGGACACAGGAGAACAGTTGGTGTGATAACCATTCTGTCATGCATTAAGAACCAGGACAACGGTTGATGTGATAACGATAATGTGAGCCAGTAAGACCCAGGTTAACAGTTGATGTTGTAAGGATATTGTCAGGATTAAGACTCAGGACAACAGTTGATGTGTTAATGATATTGACAGGATTAAGACCCAAGACAACACTTGTGGTAACCACATTGTCAGCCAGTAAGACCCAAGAGAACAGTTGATGGGATAATGATAGTGTCAGCCATTAAGACCCAGGACGACAGTTTCAGTTTCTCAAGATGACGTCTCCGCTCTCGGAACGAATTCCATAGACACTAACGTCACAGATATGATTTAAAGCGTCTAGGGACCTCAGACTTTCCCAGGTTGAGAATTTTTATTGTAGTGGCATTGCCTGCAAGTTTATCGGGCCGTTCATTTCCCTTAACACCATCGTGTCCAGGGCATTTGATCCACGTGAAACTTTTTTGGTTGATACTGTTCATCGCTTTGTGCCATTCTGGGGTTCCTACTCCATTTCGCACTTTTTGAAATAGATTCATTGAGTCAGTCAGTGGTTACAAATGGTCAAACCACTTATTTCTCCTATTTCTATAATTACAAATGTTAAAAGCACTTACCAATATTTCTGCTGGTTTTTGAACTCTTTTGTTCATAACAATTAAAATGTCAAAAGTGCTTGTTATTTATTTTTGGTTGTGTATGTGTATGTCTGGAGTTAATTCAACATGCATTTATTACTATAGTTCATTAAGTAAAATATATCAAATACATTTATTTGTCGTTTCGCTTAGGTTACACACGTCAAAATTTAAATAAAACAAACAAACAAACAAAGAAGCAAACAAACAAACAAACAACACATAGAATGGAAGAAAGAAAGAAACAAACAAATATAAAAACCCACAGATTCTTTCCCATTAATAGCTGATCTAGGCACATTTCAGTAACAGCCTAAATTTACGTTATTTGGAAATTTAATCGATTAAATTTGAGATCAACTGATTTCAAGAGGACCATTACATTTAAATCTATTAAAACTGGGTTAAAAACGATATTCGCAGGATCTCAAGATTTAGTTGCTTGAAGACGTGGTGTGTGTGTGTGTGTGTGTGTGTGTGTGTGTGTGTGTGTGTGTGTGTGTGTGTGTGTGTGTGTGTGTATGGGTGGGTGGGTGCGTGCGCGCGCATGCGTGCGTATTGGAGCGGGAGCGCGTGCATGAGTGCATGCGACTGTGTGTGTTTGTATGTATTTGTGTTTGTGATGTGTATATGTGTGTGTGTGTGTGTGTATGTGTGTGTGTGTGTGTGTGTGTACGTGTGTGTGTGTGTGTACGTGTGTGTGTGTGTGGTGTGTTGTGTGTGTGTGTGTGTGTGTTGTGTGTGTTTGTGTGTGTGTGTGTGTGTGTGTGTATGTGTGTGTGTGTTGTGTGTTGTGTGGTGTGTGTGGTGGTGTGTGTGTGCGCGCGCGCGCGTGTGCACTAAACATATCTATAACTTTTATAGTTCAAATCATTTCGTTCAATAATGACACTTTACAGCGAAACCATCATGAGAAACCTAAAAGAATATCCTGGGATAAAGGTTGGAGGAAAAATGATAACATTCGTTATGCAGACGACACCGTGCTAATTGCAGAAAATGAAGACCTAGAAAATCATCTAAATATAAGAGAAATAGAAATAGAACGCAAAAATAAAGGGCTGGAGCTAAATAGCAAGAAGACTGAAGTCATGGTAATCAGTAAAAAAAAAAAAACAACAAGAAATCCCCTTACGCAAAATAACAACAAATGGCATAACTTTGAGACAGGTTGAAAAGTTTCAATATCTAGGAACGGTCATTAGACGGCAGATCACATCAGAAATAGCCAGCAGAATCGGCCAAGCCCAAACAGCATTCAAGAAGATGAAAAGCGTTCTTACAAACAAATGCTTATCAATTAACATCAGGAAGACAGTTCTTGAATGTTATATAGAACCGATACTGTTGTACGGTTGTGAGGCGTGGACAGTCAACACTCAAAGTCAGAACAAGACTGAGGCAGCAGAAATTTGGTTTCTAAGAAGACTGTTAAGAATTCCATGGACAGCAAAGAAAGCAAACATGACAGTCTTGAAGGAGGCAGACACAAGAAGAACATTAATGAAGATTAAGAAAAGACAAGAAACATTTACAGGGCGGTTTATGAGGCACGAGAAATTAGAGCAACTGGTCACAACAGGAAAGCTGGAGGGAAAAAGAGCACCAGGGAGAAAATACTGGACGGACTTGCAGGGTGGTTGAGGACAGAGAGGGTGGGAGATGTACTTGCAGCGACAAGGGATAGATTCGTATGAAAGGCCATGCGGCAGGGCACATGATGATGATGATGTCTCTCTATTCGCAAGTCTAATGGATGTCGTACTCAAGGAACAGGCAACACGAGAAACACAACGAAAAGATTAGTTTCAAGGTAGAGCCGAGGAAAAAGATGGGGCTGCTGCTGCACGGTTTCATTTTCTCAAGATGACGTCCCATTGCTCGGAACGAATTCCATATACATTAACGTCACAGATGCCATGTCATGGAGAAGATCCAGAACGATCAGGCACAAGCCTTAAGCTTGCATATAAACCCATGAACTGGCCAGGTCCTGGGGTTCTATCTACAACCTGAGGTCGTAGGGGAGTGAGGTGGCCAGCAGCACGAGGGCGGCGCCCATCCCCTCTCCTTCCTTCAATTTCATATTCATATTCACATTTTTTTTACCAAGACTTCAGAAAGGTAAGAAGGCTAATTGGTCTTCAAGGGTGAGATCTCGGAAATCAACCTATCTCTCCAATGTTTCATACCAAGGCAACCGATCAATGCCCTACCGTGGGATCCTTAGCGTGCGCAGCCAGAAGGCACACGAGTCAGACTCGTTTTTGTTTTTTTCGTCCCCTTCCGAATGACTAGACGTTCAGTTCGATTTTCCGGTCAAACTGAGGAGAAAAGTCTAGGCCTCTATGGGGAGCGAAATCCGGAACCTCCAGTTAGTTATTGGCAGGCGAACGTCTGAACCGTTCTGCCACTCTTATCCTTGAGGAGGTAAGAAAGGTGTGTGTGTGTGTGTGTGTGTAGATGTGGAGTAGAAAAAGAAAACGAGACATCCAGGTAGTCAAGCCATGATAATACGTCCATCTTTTCAACCATTTTACCGGATAGAAAGCTCATAATTTCTAGACTTATTGCTTTCAAATTAAAAATTAACTTTCACCGCCATAACCACTTGCCGTGGTGCCGTGGTTAACGCAACGGACTACCGACTGGAAGGTTGTGGGCTCGAATCCCCATCAGTCCCTTCAAAAATCATTGTGGGATTTTTCGGTTCTAACCAGCTCCTAAACAGAGTTGGGCGTACTAGATCTATGGGCTCAGTGGGAAGACTGGGACCACCACAGTCGAGTCTCATCCACTTCACGGATGCGTCATTGAAGGTGTTGCTCAAATTTTCTGACCAGCACCGCAGGCGTCTGTATCTCTCGGGCCTGGTGGACACCAGGAGATAGTGTGATAGTAAGTGTAGAATACAGCCCTGACACGCAGTCTCAGTCATAGATGGAACTCCGTAATATCATGATTATCATTTTCATCGACATCATCATGATGGCATTGTGAAAAACATCGCATTGTAAAATCTGTGCCAGCTTCTGTGGCCATTAAGGTGGCGAAGAAATTAGGACAGGAACAAAGGAAGAACAAAAAACCCAAGATAAGAACAAAGGTAACTTCCCCGAGTGTGATGATCCTTTTTTGAAAAAAACAAACAAACAAACAAAAACACCTTTACCTCCATACTGTGCAGAATAGGGCGGTCGAACGGGCCATGAAGGCAGTATGTTTTTTATGTTTTATTTTGTTTTGTTCAGAGGGATGAGGGTGGGCAGACGGAGGGGGGGGGGGTGATGAGGGTGAGGCACGACGGAGGGGGGGGGGGGGGGTGAGGGTGGCTTGGTATAGTTACCATCTGCACGTCGCTTACGCTGTGACCTGACCTCGGCGTTGGCCGACTTTTACAACACGTGTTTAGTTCAGGGAAAGTGAGCCACCTTTCGCACATTGGCGCCTGTACACACACAACTCGAAATCGGTGACAACCTTCATGTCAGTTGAGATGAAAAGTTTCCCGGTAATCACACATACATACACACATACGCGCGCACTCCTTCTGTCTGTCTGTCTGTCTGTCTGTCCTATCTGTCTGTCTGTCTGTCTGTCTGTCTGTCTTCTATCTCGCCACCACACACACACACACACACACACACACACACACACACACACACACACACACACACACATGCACACACACACGCACACCCACATACACACAAAACACGCTCTTTCTCTCTCTTTCTCTATCTCTATTTCTCCCCCCCCCCCTCTTTCACTCCCTCTGTTTCTCTCTCCCCCTCAGCCTCTCTCTCTTTCACACAAACACATACCCATTATGACACACACACACGCACGCACGTACACACACACGCGCACACACACACAGACACACAAACACACACACACACACACACACACACACACACACACACACACACACACACACACACACACACACACACACACACACATACATTCTCTCAGTCTGCAAATGAACCGGTCTTCTTGCCTCATTCGTGTGTGTGTGTGTGTGTGTGTGTGTGTGTGTGTGTGTGTGTGTGTTGTGTGGTGTGTGTGTGTGTGTGTGTGTGTGTGTGTGCCCATGTGTGTGCCCATAATTCCTTTCATGTTTCATCATGAGTCTATCTCGCCATACCAATCCAAGCAACCATGCATGCGGTCACACAACATCAACAATCATCAAACATCACATAATCAATGAATCAATCAATTAATCAATCAATCAATCAAAACGATCATCTTCGATTGATCATCAATCATCATCCATCAATCGCCTCAATTTTGATTCATCACCTTCATGCAATATCTTTAATCAACAATCATCAATCACCAATCACATATCAATCGATCATTAATCAAATAAATTCACCTATATTGACAAAATCCACATCCACTATCAAACATGACACGATAAGACTCGATCGATCGAAATACGATCGGATGATCGACCAAATCAAACTCAAAAGACCGATTTAATTTATCGTCTGAAGTTGAAATGAACGTCTATCTTCTCTTGTATGATTGTGATTTGTGTGTAGAGTTGTGTGTTGTTTTGGTGGTAGAGTATGGTTTGGAATTTTGTTTGGTGTCGAGATAGTTGTGAGTATCGTTGCTGTACGATATATGTAAAGTTATGTTTGCTGTACAATGATGTGAAAGTTGCTCTTTCAGTATATGTAGCAATCGTTATATGATTTATCATTCTGACTGTACGATATGATTATACATTTCATTTGCTGAACGATATGATTGAAAAGTTCATCGTTCTGGTTTACATATGAGAAATTAGTGAAATTTAATCAATTTCGGTTGTAGAGTATAATTAAAATTAATGTTTGGCTGTACAGTATATGTAATAATTTGAAATGATTATGTTCTGGTTGTATCAGTATATTGTAAATTAATCGTTCTGGCTGGTACGAGTATGATTGTAAATTATTCGTTCTGGTGGTACGAGTATGATTGTAAAGTTCTTATTCTGATGTATCGAGTATGATTGTAAAAGTTCATGTTTGCTGGTACGAGTATGATTATGAAAGTTTTGTTTGACTGGTACGAATATGATTGTAAAGTTCATTGTTCTGATGGTACAGTATGATTTAAAAGTTTTGTTTGACTGGTACGATAGATATAAGTCATTTTTGTGGAATAGTTTAAATTCATTTTCTGGCTGGTACGAGTATGATTTGAAATTCGTATCGTTTCTGAAGCTGGTACGATATGATTGTGAAGTTACATTGTTGCTGGTACGACTATGATGTGAAGTTATTGTTACTGGTACGATATGATTTAAAGTTCATTGTCTGCTGGTACGATATATTGAATTATTCTTACTGACTGACAGTATGTATATGATTCGTTCATGTCTACTGGTATAATGACTAAGTTTATGTCTAGCTGGTACGATATGATGTGACAGTATTGTCTAGTGTCGATATGATGTAAAGGTCGATATCTGGACTTGTATAGAGTAGATATGATGTAAGTTCATTGTCCTAGCTGGTACGATATGACTTGACAGTTCATTGTTAGCTGGTACGATATGATGTGAAGTTCATTGTCCTACTGGTTGGTACAGTATTGTTAGGTATATAAATTATTGTCCTAGCTGGTACGACTATGATGTACAGTTCTTGTCTAGCTGTACGATATGATGTAAGTTCATTGTTCTGCTGGTACGAGTATGATTGTAAGTTCATTGTTGACTGTACGTGTCTGATTGCAATTCATTGTCTGACTGGTACAGAATGATTGTGAAAGTTTCATCGTTTGCTGGTAAGTTGATTTAAATTCATGTTCTGACTGGTACGAATATGATTGAAAGTTCATCGTTTTGGCTGGTACGAGTATGATTGTGAAAGTTCATCGTTCTGACTGGTATGATATGATGGACAGTTCATGTCTGACTGGTATGATATGATTGTGAAAGTTCATTTCTAGGTACGAGTATGATTATGAAAGTTCATCGTCTGCTGGTATAGAGTATGATTGTGAAAGTTCATCGTTCTGCTTGTACGAATATAAACTTTTGTAAGTTAAAAGTCATCGCTGGTACGATATGATTTGAAAGTTCATCGTCTGCTGGTAGATATGATGTGAAGTTCATGTTCTGGCTTGTACGAGTATGATTGAAAGTTCATGTCTGACTGGTATGAGTATGATTGTGAAAAGTTCATCGTTCTGGCTGTACGAGTATGATGTGAAGTTCATGTCTACTGGTATGAAATGATGTGAAGTTTATTGTTCTGCTGGTAGAGATGATTGTGAAAGTTCATCGTTCTGACTGGTACGAGAATGATTGTGAAAGTTTATTGTTCTGACTGGTAGAGAATGATTGTGAAGTTCATCGTTTGCTGGTATGAATGATTGTGAAAGTTATTGTTCTGGCTGGTACGAGTATGATTGTGAAAGTTCATCGTTCTGCTGGTACGAGTTGATTGTGAAAGTTCATCGTTCTGACTGGTATGAGTATGATTGGAACAGTTCATCGTTCTGACTGGTATGAGTATGATTGTAAAAGTTCATCGTTCTGGCTTGTACGAGTATGATTAGAAAGTTCATCGTTCTGACTGGTATGAGTATGATTGTGAAAGTTCATCGTTCTGGCTTGTACGAGTATGATTATGAAAGTTCATCGTTCTGACTGGTATGAGTATGATTGTAAAAGTTCATCGTTCTGGCTGGTACGAGTATGATTAGAAAGTTCATCGTTCTGACTGGTATGAGTATGATTGTGAAAGTTCATCGTTCTGACTTGTACGAGTATGATTATGAAAGTTCATCGTTCTGACTGGTATGAGTATGATTGTAAAGTTCATCGTTCTGGCTGTACGAGTATGATTGTGAAGTTCATCGTTCTGACTGGTATGGAGAATGATTGTGAAAGTTTATTGTTCTGACTGGTATGAAATGATTGTGAAAGTTCATCGTTCTGACTGGTAGAGTAATGATTGTGAAAGTTTATTGTTCTGGACTGGTATGAGAATGATTGTGAAAGTTCATCGTTCTGACTGGTATGACAATATGATGTGAAAGTTTATTGTTCTGACTGGTATGAGTATGATTGTGAAAGTTCATCGTTCTGACTGGTAAGTATGATTGTGAAAGTTCATCGTTCTGACTGGTATGAGCAAGATTGTGAAAGTTCATCGTTCTGACTGGTAAAGTATGATTGTGAAAGTTCATCGTTCTGACTGGTATAAGAATGATTGTGAAAGTTCATCGTTCTGACTGGTAGAGTATGATGTGAAAGTTCATCGTTCTGACTGGTAGAGAATGATTGTGACAGTTATTGTTCTGACTGGTACGAGTATGATTATGAAAGTTCATCGTTATGGCTGGTACGAATATGATTGTGAAAGTTCATCGATTTTGCTGGTACGAGTGTGATTGTGAAAGTTCATCGTTCGACCGGTTCGATATGATTGTGACAGTTTATTGTTCTGACTGGTACGAGTATGATTTGAAAGTTCATCGTTATGGCTGGTACGAATATGATTGTGACAGTTTATTGTTCTGGCTGGTACGAGCATGATTGTGAAAGTTCATCGTTATGGCTGGTACAAGTATGACTGTGAAAGTTCATCGTTCTGGCTGGTACGAGTATGATTGTGAAAGTTCATCGTTATGGCTGGTACGAGCATGATTGTGAAAGTTCATCGTTATGGCTGGTACAAGTATGACTGTGACAGTTCATCGTTCTGGCTGGTACGAGCATGATTGTGAAAGTTCATCGTTCTGGCTGGTACAAGTATGACTGTGAAAATTCATCGTTCTGGCTGGTACGAGCATGATTGTGAAATTTGCATCGTTCTGGCTGGTACGAGCATGATTGTGAAAGTTCATCGTTCTGGCTGGTACGAGCATGATTGTGAAAGTTCATCGTTCTGGCTGGTACAGTATGATTGTGAAAGTTCATCGTTCTGGACTGGTACGAGTATGATTGTGAAAGTTCATCGTTCTGGCTGGTACGAGTATGATTGTGAAAGTTCATCGTTCTGGCTGGTACGAGCATGATTGTGAAAGTTCATCGTTATGACTGGTACAAGTATGATTGTAAAGTTCATCGTTCTGACTGGTAGAGAATGATTGTGAAAGTTATTGTTATGGCTGGTACGAGCATGATTGTGAAAGTTCATCGTTCTGGCTGGTACGAGATGATTGTGAAAGTTCATCGTTCTGGCTGGTACGAGCATGATTGTGAAAGTTCATCGTTCTGACTGGTACAAGTATGATTGTGAAAGTTCATCGTTCTGGCTGGTACAGTATGATTGTGAAAGTTCATCGTTCTGGCTGGTACGAGCATGATTGTGAAAGTTCATCGTTCTGACTGGTACAAGATGATTGTGAAAGTTCATCGTTCTGGCTGGTACGAGTATGATTGTGAAAAGTTCATCGTTCTGGCTGGTACGAGAATGATTGTGAAGTTATCGTTTGCTGGTACGAGTATGATTTGAAAGTTCATCGTTCTGGCTGGTACGAGCATGATTGTGAAAGTTCATCGTTTTGCTGGTACGAGATTGATTGTGAAAGTTCATCGTTATGGCTGGTACAAGTATGATTGTAAAGTTATTGTTCTGACTGGTACGAGAATGATTGTGAAAGTTCATCGTTATGGCTGGTACGAGTATGATTGTGAAAGTTCATCGTTCTGGCTGGTACGAGCATGATTGTGAAAGTTCATCGTTATGCTGGTACAAGTATGACTGTGAAAGTTCATCGTTTGGCTGGTACAAGTATGATTGTAAAGTTCATCGTTCTGGCTGGTACGAGCAATGATTGTGAAAGTTCATCGTTATGGCTGGTACGAGTATGATTGTGAAAGTTCATCGTTCTGGCTGTGTACGAGTATAGATTGTGACAGTTCATTGTTCTAGCTGGTATGAGTATGATTGTGAAAGTTCATCGTTCTGTCTGGTACGAGTATGATTGTGACAGTTTATTATCTGTTTGGCACGAGTATGATTGTGAAAAATGATTGTTCTGACAGGTAGGATTATGATTCTGAAAGTTCATTGTTTTGAATGATACGGATGTGATTGTAAAATGTCATTGTTCTGGCTGGTGCAAGTATGATTGTAAAAGTCCATTGTTTTGTCTGGTAAGAGTATGATTGTAACATTTCATTGTTCTGGCTTCTACGAGTATGATTATGAAAATTCATTATCCTGACTGGTGCGAATATGACTGTGACAGTTCATTGTTCTGCATAGTACGGGTATGGTTGTGAAAGTTTATTGCCTTTTTGTGTTGTTTGTTTTTTGGTACGAATATAAAGCCTATAATCTAGAAAACGATGTTTCCTTCACTTTGGATATTAACGTACATAGCAAATCTATTTTGATATCTCCATATTTAAAACAAATTTTATGTTACCTGGGATGGGTGTGTTTGTATGTATGTGTGTGTGTGTGTGTGTGTGTGTGTGTGTGTGTGTGTGTGTGTGTGTGTGTGTGTGTGTGTGTGTGTGTGTAAGCGTATGTGTAAGAGTGTGTGTGAATGTGTGTGTATGTTTGTGTGTGTGTGTGTGTGTGTATTTGTGTGTGCATGTGTGTGTGTGAGTGTGTATGTGTCTGTGTGTGTGAATGTGTGTGTGTGAATGTGTGTGTGTGAGTGTGTATGTGTTTGTGTGAGTGTGTGTGTATGTGTGTGTGTGTGTGTGTGTGTGTGTGTGAATGTGTCTATGTGTGTGAATGTGAGTGTGTGTGTGTGTGTGAGAGAGTGAGTGTGTGTGTAAGCGTGTTTCTTTGTGTTTGCGTGTGTGTGTCTTAACAAGATTTTTGCAGCCGTTTTTGAGTGAATCTTTACCAAATTATGGCAAAAGTTGTGGACTTTTCAGTAGTCGGGGATGCATTTGCACTGTAACTTTGCGATCCACTCTCCTAACTTTAATCCAAGACGTTTCAGTAACTGATTCACTTACTTGAAAGACTATGTCTATGAAACGTAAATAATGACAAAGAAACAGAGAGAAAACGTTGATTGAACTCTACTCGAGATGTACTTACATATACGACTCACATATCGTCTTTCATTACTTAATTCAGAGCACGGTTGCATAGCTTATCAGTATTTTTTTCTGAAAGGGGGGTAATTGGTTAACATAGGCTTACTTACCTTTTGAGTGTATACGCATAAAGCTCTTCTTTTCTACGTTTCCTTAGGCACATAGTAAACTTTTAAATTAAATTTTGTTTTAAAATCATGGCACTAAGGGAGGTTACCTTTGTGCTCACCTTTTTTTTTTTTTTTTGTCGTCCCATTTACTACGCCACCTTCATGGACACAGAAGCTGGCACAGTTTTTGCAATTCGATGATGATGAATGATGATGTCGATGAGGATGATAATCATGATGCTACGGAGTTCCCTTTAAGATTAAGACTGCGTGACAGGGCTGTACTCTTCACATATATACTCTATATCCTGATGTCAGCCAGTCCCAAGAGATACAGACACCTGCGGTGATGGTCAGAAGATTTGAGCATGTTGTCATTAGTTCCTTTGACTCTGAATGAACACTTGCTCTCTGTCACACTATCGGTTTTTTCCCGCATTCTCTGATGTATTCTCCTTGTCAAACTACGAGATTTGCCAGCATACAGGGCTACTTCCTGTGCTATTCGTTTAGCTTCAGTTCGTATGTGTGGCAAATTTTACATGATTTGTTTAATAAAAAGCAACGTACGAATTATTCTGACCGGATCAATTTACAATCTAAACTAGGGGAAAAAAAGATTATCAGTGTGGCTTGACCATCTACCAGGATTGCATCAGCTTTCAGTGGGAATTGAAATATGGGCTGTTGGCGATCAATGCCACAGCAATCAATACTACAGGTAGGAGCTCCACTGTACAATTTATGGGTCACACGCATAATAGACATAGCATGTGCTGTTTATTCAAAAACAGACGCGTGTGTGTGTGCGCACGCGCATGTAGCACAGAGAGAGAGAGAGAGAGAGAGACAAAGCGACAGAGACAGACAGACAGACAGAGACAGACAAACAGAGAAAGAGACGCAGAGAGAGAGACAGAGTGACAGAGAGAGGAGAGAGAAGAGAGAGAGAATAGAGACAGACAGACAGACAAAAGAAAGAGAGAAAAAAAGAGAGAGAGAGAGAGACTTTTACATACACGTGTGTATATACGTAATAGAGAGAGGTAGCGTATCAAAGTTTTATTCGTTAAACCTATGAAATCTAGAGTTTGTTCATAAAGCATTCATGGCACTCACACAAATCCATATTCGCTCTATCCAAATCTGTAAGCAATTATCTGGCAGACTCCTTGAGCTTGCGAAAATCTCTTATGTGCTGGCAATGCCTTGAGATGGAGAGCGGAAGGAAGGGGAAAAGACATAAAACACTGAGCTGACTCCACCAGAATGATAGAAACATTCTTAGGAAGCGTTCATAGTAATGTCATGGGAGGAATTTTTGGGTGATGGTTCTAGGATGTTGGGGGATGACTATGTGGAATTACCTTTCTATATAGAAATCACACACAACAAGAAGGAAGGAGAGAAACGAGTAAAAGTGCACTAAGCAAACTGACAGTGAATTTTAAAAGCAGTCCACACATAGCATTACAAATCAATATAGTTTCTTTAATTAAGCATGTTCAACTTAAAGCATAATCATTCATCCTCTTATTCTTATTTGCCTACGTCCTAAAGCAATCCTACTTCTTTGCCTATCAGCCCTAAAACTCTACATTGGAATAAGACTATCAACATACCTTCACTACATGTTTCTGGCAAAGGCTACGCACCTCTGCCAGATTGAGTGGTCTGTCTCCCAGTATGGCCGTCAACTCTCTGACCGTTCTGTCTCTCTGTGTCTGTATTCTCCTATGTGTTTGTCTCCCCTTTCATTTATAGAGCGTGGATCAGAACACACTGGGGCTCTGACCCCACCTGTCTTAAGATGATCTTCGAGAATGTTCTTTTTCTTGTGAATGCATGAAGAAGGAGTTGACGTGGACAAGCACAGGCCAGAACCTGTCCACTGAGACTATGGACCGCTCCCTTTCACTGGGGAGATCCTCGAAAACATCCTAACAGAGCTGCATGCACATCTGGCTCTATTGTTTAATTGTCTCGTTTACATTCTAACATAAGTGTGACTGGCTGTGCTGCTAGATGTTGGTTAATCCTAAACCATCAGTCGAGAGGCTGGTTGTCTGGCTTGTCAGACATTGTCCACTTCATGT
>CM060313.1:1814805-1824805 GCA_030674185.1 Monoplex corrugatus | reverse complement strand
GTCGCATTCGCTGACAACACAAGTGTGTTTGTGTGTGTGTTTGTGTGTGTGTGTGTTTGTGTGGTGGTCATTGGTTTAATGTCTATTCACTTAAGTGATTTTAGACAAATAAACAAAAAAACAAAACAAAAACAAAAAAAACAAAAAAACAAAAACAAAAAAGTAAATAAATAAATAAAAAATAATAAATGATAATAACAATGAGAATAATGATAAATAAATAAATAAGTAAATAAACAATTGAATAAATGAAAAATTAAGTATGTAAAAAAAAGCGATGTGGGGAAGGGGAATAGAAACCGGAAGAGCAAATGCAAATGTTTATGTGTAGTTAGTCATGGTTAAAAAAATAAATGAAATTTAAGTTCAAATTCATATCACTTACAGCCCACTCGAGCAGCAAAAAACATATTCGGGCTGGGACAAGGCAAATGTCGGAGGGAAGCATAAACATAACAAATGAAGTAGCATACTACAACAAATATTTACAATAAACTAGCTAACTGTAACCATGAACAAGAAGATGAACGAATTACAAATATTGAACTATTGGACTTTTTGACAGGCTAACAAAAAATTCGTATGTTAATAATGATGATTCAAATATGTCGGAAATTGTGTGAGTAGAAAGTACCGGAATGAGTCGCTTTATAGTAATGCAAGAAAGTAAATGACTGGTCGTTATTTTCTGTCCACAAAGACAGACAATATTTCTGGTGTACTTTGTTTTTAATGCATCGAGTTTCCACCTATACATAAGGGACTGCATAGTTCTATTTATGGTAAACTGTTTACCTATTTTGCTGATTATAATATTCATGCTATTTGTATTGTACTTTTTCTGATTATCTTGAAACAGTTTCCAAACATAGGCATCCACTAAGTTATAAGATTCATTCAAGGAGAGAGAAAGCTTTATGTTGTTTGATTCTGGTGAACCCTTAGCTCCTCGTTTGGCGGCCCTGTCAACCACATCGTTATGATGAAACGAACAATGAGATGGTATCCAGCAGAAAGTAAGATCAGTGCCTCTTAAGGATAAGAAATGAATTAAATGGCTAATTTCTATTACCATTTCAGATCTAGTGTCTAACTTCATTAGTTCAAGAGCCTGAAGCACTGATTTCGAATCAACGCAGAAAAGGATTTGTGATATATTCCGAGGATAGCTTACTAAGTAATTCAAAGCCATCAGTATTGCAAAGAGTTCAGCTGTAAATATTGATTTGTTGGGTCCAATATGGAAAGATTTCTCTATTTTAAGAGCTGGTATTAAAAACGCAGAACCTGCTTTTTTCTCAATTAATGATCCATCTGTGTAGATTTTTAAATGATTGGGATAAAAGTGTTCAATGTGACATTTAACTCGACTCGCTAATAAGTTGATATTATCTTCTTTCTTTAAATCAGTGTGGTGTATGTCAAAGTTTGCTCTTAAGAGTTCCCAACTGGGTACTGGTGAAAACGAAGGTCTTATAGATATAGGATCCGCTTCTAGATCAATTCCAGAGCCATTCATGATGTCGTGTGTATACGTTGCAAGTGTGGCCTGTGAAGATATTGATCTAGCTCGTTTCGGAAAATCAATGTCTGATCTTAAAGTTATATCAGGTCTCAAAACATTTTCAACGGTGGTATTCCTTAACAGAAATTTGGTAGAGACGAGTTTCCTTTGTTCATCAAGCGGCAACATATTAATCTCACCGTATGTTCGGAGATTGGAAGCATGCATCGGAAGACCAAGGGCAAGTTTAAAACTTTTGCATTCTGTACTTTGTAGTTTTTGCAGTAAGTGTCTCGGTGCGCTAAAGAATATTTCCTGGGCATATGTTAGTTTAGATCTAATGAGAGATTTACATAGATGTACAAGTGTTGACGGATCATGTCCCCATGGTTGCTTGCACACTATTTTCAAAAAATTTAGACTCTTTTGGGCTTTTGTGAGTAAGTAGTCGATATGCAGATTCCATGACAATTTTGCTGTAAAGAAAACACCCAAGAATTTAATAGACTGGTTATACTGAAGAACGGAATCTCCTAGTTTAAAGGTGGGCATTTTGTCCGGGTTAGACCCACTATTAAATAAAATTATCTTTGTCTTCTCCGTAGATAGATGGAGCCCATTTTCTGCCATGTATTGTGCTGTTTTGTCAAGTTCTAATTGATAAAGTTTGCGTGTATAGTTGATACTGCGAGAAGGAGTGTTCTTCTTCATGTTTACCGGCATCCACATGCATAGATCATCAGCATACTGGACTAAAGTGACAACTTTAGATATTCTACTTGGTAAGTCATTCATTAGTATCACAAAGAGGAGGGGTGCTAAAACTGATCCCTGTGGGATACCCATCTGAAGGGTTCGTTTTGTTGAATACACGTTTCCAATTCTGGTTTGAATTACTCGGTTTTCCAACAGACACTTCACGTAGTTATAAACGCGACCTGTTAGTCCTATGCTTTTTAATTTAAATAGTAATCGGGAGTGCCACACTTGGTCGTATGCTTTGGTTATATCAAAAAATGTGGCCAATATACATTTACGTCTTGCAAATTGTCCCTTTATGTCAGTGGTTAGTTTAGTTAAGAGTTCCACTGTTGACCTGCCTTTTCGAAAACCAGCCTGATTGACAGGTATAATGGTATTTTTTTCACAATAGTGTAGCAACCGCTGTACAATAATTTTCTCCATCAGTTTACAGACGTGAGAAGTTAGTGCAATTGGCCTATAGTTTTTCAGATCAGTGTTACATTTACCCGGTTTTGGGATAGGAACCACTATTGTTTGTTTCCAATAGTCGGGTATTTTGCTACTATTCCAACATTTTTTAAAGATAGTATGAAGCAAGATTACAAAATTTTCGGGTAAATTTTTCAACATCTGATTAGAAATGGCATCTAATCCTACTGACGCTTTTTTATTTGAGATAGACTTGATGGCATCTTTTAATTCTTGAAGTGTAATTGATGCGTTCATGTAGTGTGTATTATCTGGGGGAGGGTCCTTATAAACTTCTGTCTGTTCTTCTCGTTCCCTATGATTTTGACTGGAAACAGGAAGGCCGCCAGTATGGCATACTTCAGCAAACAAATCTGCAAAAGCTTCTGCCTTTTCCAACGAGCTTGGGAAAGTATTATTGGCTAGTTTTATCGGAAATGATGGCAAACTGATCCCATTTTTCATTACTTTTAGTTTCTCCCAAATTTTATGCATGTCTTTGTGATTATTTATTTCAGACTTACAAAATGTCGTCCAATACAGTTCTTTGGCTTGTTCTATGATTCTGTTACAGTTTATGTTGGCACTTTTCATCGCTCTATGATTTTCAGGTGTCCGATTGTGTATGTATGTTTTAAATTTTTTTCTCTTTTCGTTAACTGCTTTTTCACAATCCTTATTCCACCAAGCATTTCCGCGATGTTTTCCTGTGTTTGATGCCTTTAATTTTGGGATTGAAATGTTGGCAGCACTTAAAAGTGAGTCACAGAAAAATGTATACAGGTTGTCTATGTTGGCGGTATCAGATAGATCTATTTTTGTATTATGAAGGATTTCTTTAAATTTGGTCCAGTCCGCTTCTTTATAATTAAATCGTGGTAGACTTTCATGTAATATTTTGCTATCTTGTAAGATATTTTCTGTTTCAGGACTATGGTTTAGGCTGAGAATTATGGGGATATGATCTGATCCTAAAGAGTCTACAGCTGTTTTCCATGTGGCGTTTACTGCTAGTGATGGTGACACTAAAGTTAGATCTATCGCTGTGGGTCGATGGGATGGTATGTCAGGGATACGGGTAACACGTCCATCATTAAGTAGACATAAATTTGAGTCGACAAGGTTATCGATGAACCTGTTGCTGGTTACATGGGTACAATCCCTCTCCCAAAACGGAGCATGCGCGTTGAAGTCACCCCCAATGATCCATTTATCGTGGTGATCTTCAAAATGTCTCAGCCATTCTGTGTTCTCAGAATCTGGGCCTCTTGGTAAATAAATAGAGGCCATATTTAGGACTAATGATGAAGAAAATTTTATAGTAACAGCACATGACGAAATAGAAGCATTAGATCTTGGTACTGGAGACGTTGTTTCATAATAGTTTAGTCCTTCACGAATATATATTGCAGTAAAAATTCGGCCACCATCATTTATAGAGCTGTAGATGGGTGGATAATAAAACCCTATGTGTCTATGTGTGTGTGTGTGTGTGTGTGTGTGTTTGTGTGTGTTGTGTGTGTGTGTGTGTGTGTGTGTCTATGTGTGTCTGTGTCTGTGTGTGTGTCTATGTGTGTTTGTGTGTGTGTGTGTGTGTGTGTGTGTGTGTTGTATGTGTGTGTATTGTGTGTGTGTGTGTGTGTGTGTGTGTGTGTGTGTGTGTGTGTGTGTTGTGTTGTGTGTGTATGTGTGTGTTTGTGCATGAGTGTATGAATGTGTGTACGTGTGTGTGCGTGGGTGTGAGGCAAAGAGAGGGAGGGAGGGGAGAGAGAGAGAGAGAGAGAAAGAGAGAGAGAGAAAAACACAGACAAACAGACAGACAGACAGAGAGTCAGAGACGAAGAGATATGGAAAGAGAGGGAGAGAGAGACAGACAGACAGACAGACAGAGAGAAGAGAAACAGAGAGAGAGAGAGAGAGGACCATCTGTTTCACAACTCATCCATAAGCAAGCTAGGAATCCGACATACAGCTAAGCCAAATATTTTCAGTTTCGTCTGTGTTGACCCCACCACCACACACCCCTCTACTGCTCTCCCATCCATCTCCCTGTCTGCTCTCTGATGCTCCCTTTTCACCTTCAACTTGTTTTATTTAAATGGCCAAGCCACAATAATGTACTTGCCTTTTCTGTCAATTGTTGAGGCTCTTTGTGTGGTTCCCTTTCGTTTCATGCTGCACGTGCAGTTTGACTGTTTTTGTGTATCTGTCTGTTTGTCAGTATGTTTGCCATTATGCATTGCTGTATGTATGTATGTATGTATGTACCTATGTCTGTATCCATGTATGTATGCTTGCATGTATGTATGCTTGCATGTATGAATGTATGCATATATGGATGGATGGATGGATGGATGGATGGATGGATGGATGGATGGATGGATGGATGGATGCGAGTAGTATATATGTATGCGTGTATGTATGGACCGGATGTAACTAGGTAGGTAGGTAGGTAGGTAGGTAGCAGAGGAGCTATTCAATTCTTTTGTGTGTGTGTGTGTGTGCCTGTGTGTTTGTATGTGTGTGTGTATGTGTGTGTTTGTGTGTGCATGTCTGTATGTATGTATGTGAGGAATTTTGATTGTCAAGGTATTAATGCTGTAATACTGAAGTTGTAATGTTTTTCCTGTATATGGATTAGAATTTTTCTGTTTTTATCTTCATTCAAAATATTGATTATAATTTTATGTACAACTATTGCATGCATAAACACACACACACGCATGCAAACATAGCACACGCACACACACACACACACACTCTCTCTCTCTCTCTCTCTCTCTCTCACACACACACACACACACACACACACACACACACATTCTTACAAACACACGCGCACAGCAACGCACACGCACGCACACACACATGTCACACACACACGTACGCAAGCACACACACGCAGCAATATATAAACACAGTATGCCTCTTTATTCATATGAAAAATCTGTTAATCTTTCTTCATTACATAAGTCAGTGTTTAAATTTTAATATTCTGTGGTTTCTTATGTGTCTTCTTACTTGTATAGCTTTAATGTTTGTTGTTATCTTATTGTGTATGTAATTGTGAACATTTTTTTATCACCTTTTGCCTTTCTTGCGAAATGTAAAGCGCTGGTGAGCATGTTTTTATATGGAATATGCGCTATACAAATAAACATTATTATTATTATTATTATTATTATTATTATTATTATTATTATGTATGTGTGTGTGCATGTATGTATGCATGAATGTATGTATGTATGTATGTATGTATGTGTGCATGTATGTATGCATGTATGTATGTATGTACGAATGTATGTATGTGTGTATGCACGTATGCATCTATGTATGTATGTACGAATGTATGTATGTGTGTATGTATCATGCATTATGTATATATGCATGTATGTATGTATGAATGTATGTGTGCATGGATGGATGGATGGATGGATGGATGGATGGATGGATGGATGGATGGATGGATGGATGGATGGATGCGAGTAGTATATATGTATGTGTGTATGTATGTATGTATATATGGATGGATGGATGGATGGATGGATGGATGGATGGATGGATGGATGGATGCGAGTAGTATATATGTATGTGTGTATGTATGTATGTATATATGGATGGATGGATTGATGGACGGATGGATGGATGGATGGATGGATGGATGGATGGATGGATGGATGGATGGATGGATGGATGGATGGATGGATGGATGGATGGATGGATGGATGGATGGATGGATGCGAGTAGTATATATGTATGTGTGTATCTATGTATGTATATATGGATAGATGGATGGATGGATGGATGGATGGGTGGATAGATGGATGGCTGATGGATGGATGGGTGGATGGATAGATGGATGGATGGATGGATGGATGGATGGATGGATGGATGGATGGATGTGTGTATGTATGTATGCATGTATATATGTATATATGCATGTATGGATGTAGGTAGGTAGGTAGGTAGGTAGGTAGGTAGGTAGGTAGGTAGGTAGGTAGATAGCAGAGGAGCTATCCAATTCTTGAGAGATGTTGTATATCTCTCCTGAACTGTTGTAACACTGTGGCATTCTCTCGTGCTGTCTGGAAGTGTGTTCCAGACCCTTGCTCCTGAATACGTGAGGCTGGATGGATTTAAAGACAATTCTTGGGATGGGAACATATATTTTTCTTCTGTTGCGTGTAGACAAGGTACTGATTATGACAAATGGTGCATACCCATTCATTATTTTGTGCATAAATATTCGTTTATAATTCCGAAGTCGAATATTTACTGGTAAGATGTTTAATTCCTTATAGTATGAGTTAATTACACAAGATAATTCATTTTAAAGCTCGTTTATACAGACTAATGACACGTTTTAGAACATTGCCATTAGTAATGATGGCTGGGATATGTGTTTGGAAGAATTATTTTCTTGATTCCGGGTTCAAGAATTGTTTGAAGTTAGATACTTGAAATGTTTTCATTTAAGCAGTTTTTAATAGCTTGTGTATATGATTTGACCTGGAAAGATTATTATCCATATAAAATGTCAAAAACTAGAAGGAGAGAGAGGGGGAGGGGGGGAGAGAGAAAGAGAGACAGACAGAGAGAGATAAACAGACAGAGACAGAGGCTGAGACAGAGAGAGACAGAAAGAGAGACAGACATAGAGAACAGGAGAGACAGAGACAGAGAGAAAGAGAGATAGAGATAAAGACAGAGAGAAGAGAGATAGAGATAGAGACAGAGAGAGAAAGAGAGACTGAGAGAAGGACAGACAGACAGACAGACAGACAGAGAGAATGACAATGACAAAGACAATGACAAAGACAATGATCCATTATTTTTCCAAGGGTTAAAATTATTGCCTACGACCCCCTTTTTTTCAAGCCTGCTGTTGCTAATCTACACACTTAGCATTTGTTTAGAGAGAGAGAGAGAGAGAGAGAGAGAGAGAGAGAGAGAGAGAGAGAGAGAGAGAGAGAGAGACAGAGAGAGAGAGAGACAGAGAGAGAGAGAGAGCAGACGAGGAGGGAAGGGAAAGTTAAAAGAAGCAAACTGTTCCGACGATGATGTCCGTGTGTACGGTTTAACTGGGAATCAGTTTCACACGTGCACTTATTGGAAGAGATTCTGTCCATGTCGTCCTTGGAACAAGGAAATAAAATGTAACCCACTATTCGAACAAAACGTCCTGTTCGGCAGCAGCTGCGGCCTGAACGTGACTTAAGATATCTATCTGAGAAATCTTCACTGATAGAGATTTCTCTCTCTCTCTCTCTGCCTCTCTTCTCTGTCTCTCCCTGTCTCTCTGTCTTTATCTCTGTCTCTGTCTGTCTCTCTGTCTCTGTCTCCCTGTCCTGTCTGTCTGTTGTCTGTCTGTCTTTTTCTGTCTCTCTCTCTTTCTTGTCCTGTCTGTCCTGTCTTCTCTCTCTCTCCTCTCTCTCTCTCTCTCTCTCTCTCTTTCTATCTCTCTCTCGTTTTCTCACTCTCCCGCTTTTAGTTTGAAAAAAATGGCATTTACTTAAAAACTTGTACTGTTGAAAGAAAATATAATATCAGTGTCATTCTTTCATTCTCTCTCTCTCTCTCTCTCTCTCTCTCTTCTCTCTCTCTCTTCAGTCAGTCAATCAATCAACAATCAATCAGTCAATCAACCAATCAATATCAATCAATCAATCAATCAACAATCTATTAATCAGGCTCTCTTCCTTTTCCCCGTTCACTCTCCCCCTCCCATCCTTTTTAACTCAACTCCCTGTCTTTTATAATCACACCAATTAAAACCTGTCTTCTACATATTTTGTCATTAATAATCACTTCCCTATTTGTCCATATGTTTGGTATATATTGGTATACTGCTAGTTTCTCTGGCTTCTGTCCCGTATTTGTATAGTGTTTCTTTTTCTTTTTTTCCCCTTGTTTTATTTTTTCACTTTTTCTTTTGCTTTCTTGTTTTTCTTTAGTTTCTCTTTATTTTTTTTTTACTTTTTCTTTCATGTTTTCTCATTTGTATATTACAATTTTATGTTTGTATCTTTAATCAATGCATTTCGGTGGTTTTCTTTTTTTTTAATATCTGTATGTTTGTATGCTTATTTTGTATGTATAGAAAAGCAAGGACAAGCAAGTACCACCTGGGGAGCAAATGAGAGAATACTGAAGACAGTACATCAGGGAACAGTCAGACCCCATCTCGAATACGGCTCTTCAGCGTGGTCAACTACTGCAAAGACGAACCAGCAGACGCTTAGCAAGGTCCAGAACCAGGCCCTCCGCATAATCACAGGTGCGATGCGGTCAACACCAATCAAGGAGATGAAAAAAGCTTGCAGAAATCCAACCTCTCAGTCAGAGGAGAGAAACCAAGGTCTTGGTGCAAGCAGAAAAGTTCAGGTGTTTGCCAGACCATCCCATGAAGCACAAACTGAACAGCCTCACCAAAAACCGACTGAAAAGGAGCAGCTTTGTCCATGACAGCAAGAGCTGACTCGCCAGTTCCAAGAAAGCCTGCCCAAGGACACGCTCCCCCTTCGCCCAACAGACATGCCAGAACCCTGGACACCAGACCAGCCTGATATCAAGGTCCACACCACTGTCCCATACCTCATACTAGGAGACACACAAGATGACAAGGTGAAACACCCCCTAACAATGGCCATGATTGCTGAGAGGTACCCACAGGAGGCATGGATACATGTATACACCGACGGGTCAGCAACCAACGCCGTAGCCAACGGGGGTGCAGGCATCCTTGTCCTTTTCCCAGGAGGACAAACAACAACAGCAAGTGTCGCCACTGGAAGACACTGTACAAACTACCATGCTGAGACAGAAGCACGCATGCAGGTGGCCTCCATGATTCAGGCTACAGACTGTGACTGCAGACAAGTTGTCTTCTTGTCTGACGCCCTCTCCGTGCTGCAGGCATGCCAGAACAACACGCTCCCTCTCCTGTCTAGAGCTCTGCACCAGGTTGCCACAACCAGAAGAGCAGTTCTGCGGTGGATTCCAGCCCACTGCGGAGTCTCCGAGAATGAGTGAGCTGATAACCTTGCTAAACAAAGAGCCAGAGAAGAGCAACCTAACAACAGCGTCAGCTACAATGAGAAGAGGAGCATCATCAGGGCGCTTTCCATGCCGAGACGACACAGGGATGACTACCACCTGTTGTCTAGAGAGCAGCAAGTTGTCCTGGTGAGGTTGCGCCCTCCCCAACCTATCCCTGCGGTCAAGAAGACCAAACTACGGAGCATATACTCCAAAGATGTCCCCTTCACCAGGTGGCAAGACAGG
>CM060313.1:1804805-1807305 GCA_030674185.1 Monoplex corrugatus | reverse complement strand
TGGAGTCAATGTAGCTGCCCAGGTATTTAAAGTCGCACATACATACATACATACATACATACATACATACATACATACATACATACATACATACGTACATACATACATACATACACAGGAGGTTCAGTCACTAGCAGGTCTTCACATGTGTGTTGATCAGTGAGATCAGAAAACTTCGTAGCTGTGTTAATGTGATCTTGTATGTTATAGAGGATATGTAGGTTCAGCCTTCAGACCCACTACAATTGTGACCTCCTACCACCAATTCAGTCTTAACTCGCAGTCAGTCAAACAGCACTAGGAGCTGAAAAGGCGAGTGAGGGTCTATCAGGGGTGTTTTGACTTTTTTCCAAAATTGATTTCCGTGGACTATAATCTATCCCCTGCAGAATTTTTTTTTTTTTTTAAATATCATTAATCAATCCAAAATGGTATTTTAATGCACTGAGCGTAGCAGAAAGAACGCAATTTTTTACCAAAAGTACCTATTTTTGTCTCATATTGTGAACCGTAACCTGTACAAAAACCCCACATGTAATATATTGACAGAAAGCTCTTTGGTGCAACTTTAAACTTTAAACAAATTAAAAACAAACCAGGTCAAAGCCACGAAATAAAGAAATTTAAGGAAAAGGTGTAGGAGAGCACATAAAACTTTAGAGGCTGTTTTCTCAAAATGGCCGTCATACAACTTATTGACTTGAAACATACGTAATGTCTACATATATTTTTTTTTTTGAGTACAAGCTTTATTCAAGTACCAAAACAATCAGCAGAATGTACACTTTCCTGCGGTATGTATATCTCAAAATACCCAAAATGCTAGTTAAGGCTGATTTCGTGCTGGGAGGTCACAATTGTTAGTGACCCTTTAGCATAGTCGGTTAGAACACTAGGCTCATTACTCTTGGGTTGTGCGTTCAAACCTTGGACAGGCCCCAGGTTTCACACCGATTGATCGGTTCTTCTGATAAAGCAGTGACCCAAGCTTTTCTTGCTTGTTTCGGTATACAATGACCCAAGATTTCACTGGTTCTTTTGATATGACCATGACCCAAGTCCAGATATCTCGAGTTCAATAACTGCCCGCAATTTTAGGCAGAAATTGGCCTGTTTGCTGACCATCTTAATATTTTCATCATTCTTGTTCTTCTTCTTGGCGTACGCTCAGCTGAGTCCGGGTGATGAATGCAGCCGTCTTTTCCAGCTTCTGTCTGCAGCCATGGAGTTTGGTTGTCAGCGGAGTGTCTATCGGCCACACGTCCTGTCTTCCACCTTGTGAAGGGGACATCTTTGGAGTATATGTTCCGTGGTTTGGTCTTCTTGACCGCAGGGACAGGTTGGGAGGGCGCCAGCTTCAGTTTGCGGTACATTGTGATAAGTGTCAGCTTGTTGTTTCATGGGTTCCTTTCCCCCTCCCACTTTCAAAACCCGCCAACACACAAAATGTTTTGTGCATGCTAGATAATTGCTTGACGATTTGGGTGGAGCGCGTGTTGACTTGTCCAGTGCGATGAATCCTTCGTGAAATCCAAATTGTATGTTATATGAAACCTTGACGGCTATGTTGACAATAAAACTTAGAATATCGTTTGATTACCTAAAATGCATTGACCAATGAATTGTCTTGAATTCTTTCCGATAATCCAAGTGTATTTCCTGTGAATTTGAAACCCCGTTTGAACATTTATCTTTATTATGTTCTGTATAAAATCGGTTGGACTACAAATATGCAAAAATATAGGAAACACATACACATGCACATACACATACACATACACAGACAGACACACAGACACAAGCTCAGACACAGACACAAACACAGACACACAGACACAAAGATACACACACACATACACATACACACTCACACGCACACACACACGCACACACGCACACACACACACGCACGCACGCACGCACGCACGCACACACCCCACACACACACACACACACACACAACACCTACCTAAAGTAGTACATTTGAGGCTGAATTACTTTTTGAACTTACGTTTCGAACCCTCAAGTTTGCTGATGATAACGATTTCACGCGAAAAAGCAGTTCCATATGCGTTCTACCTGGATCAGCTATAATTTTATTTATCTGAAAGGCACCTGTGGCCTGTGCAAAATTGACAGACAAATACAAAACCATGACAGTGTGTACTTGTAGTGATACAGAGTATAAGTCCGTTCAGTTTTGGGACGTTTGTCAGAGAGTGAAGCAAGAGGGGTGGGAAGAAGAAAAATAGAAAGAGAATATAGAGAGAGAGAGAGAGAGAGAGAGAGAGACACAGAGAGAGACAGAGACAGAGACAGAGACAGAGAGAGAATGTCGTTTTTTTCTAACAGTAGAAGTTCCTAAATTGCTAAAATCTACATTTTTTTCGAACTTGTCGTGAGAGAGAGAGAGAGAGAGAGAGAGAGAGAGAGAGAGAGAGAGAGAGAGAGAGAGAGAGAGAGAGAGACAGACAGACAGACAGAGGCAGAGACAGAGAGA
>CM060313.1:1797305-1799805 GCA_030674185.1 Monoplex corrugatus | reverse complement strand
TGTGTGTGTGTGTGTGTGTGTTGTGTGCGCGTTGTTGTGTGTGTGTGAGTGAGTAAGTGTGTGTGTCTGTGTGTGTGTGTCTGTGTGTGTGAGTGTGTGTGTGTGTGTGTGTGTGTGTGCGTGTGTGTGTGTGTGTGTGTTTGTGTGTGTGTGTGTGTGTGTGAGTGTGTGTTTGGGCGTGACAGAACTGTCTGAACAAGATAAACTGAGGTCTTTATAAGTGGATGTTTACCAAATTTATGACAGTCCGTAGTCTGTCGAATATTCACGAAAACTCTCGCCTGCAGATTTTGGGCGTGAATACATGACCGGACTGCCTCTACTTCACACTAATTAGACCAAACCTTGACCATTAACTCTACCTCTTAGGACTGGCAAACTCTTCACGGAGAAAAAAAAACGAACCGGAAGGGTTCGGTTTAGGCTAATGAATTATGACCAGGACCAATTACGTCACTTCCGAACGCCAAGTCTGCTAGAAGAGCTAAATTATACTATAACGCAGATCAAACGGTTTGAGTCTTAACCTTTTGACCCCCGCACCCCTGTCCACCAACAACCTGCATTGTTAGCCATGACAGCAAAGCAAAAATTGAAGGCTTTCACTCCCTCACCCTATCCACCAGCTTCCTGCAATTGACCCTTTCATTCCCCCCACCCTAAGAAGAATGTTGAGAGTTCCATGGACAGCAAAGAAAACAAACGAGACAGTCTTGATGGAGGCAGACACAAGATCATTCATAAGGAAGATTAGGAAAAGACGGGCAACATTTATATGCCACTGTATGAGGAAAGGGGATTAGAGCACCTGGTCACAACAGGAAAGCTGGAGGGAAAGATAGCACCAGGTAGACCCAGGGAAAAAAAATGGACGGACTTGCAGAGTGGCTGAGGACAGAGAGGATGGAAAATGTGCTTGCGGCAACAAGGGATAGATACATATATGCAGGGCCATGGTGGCCAACGTCATGCGGCAGGGCACATGATGATGATGATGACCCTGCATGAGGCTGGTGGATAGGGTGAGGGTTACGTTTTTGCAGCTTATGGACAGGCTGCATCACTTGCTAGAAACATCACAAACATCAGTGGCAGGAAACTCCAGGAGGTGGTCAGACTTAGCCAAGATCGAGAGTGCTGGAGGCAACTTGTGAGGACATCATGTGCAGCGGCCAACACTGTTCCGGTGACGCCGACAGGTGACAGTGACAGGTGACAGGACAGGCTGCTGAAGTGAAAGGGTTAAAGCCAAGGTCACACGAACCAAACCAGTGCCTAATATCACCACTTTTTGAGAACGGTGTATGAACAATAATTTCTCAGGGATTTTCTGACAGTATTGTTACATTATGTTTTCATTGTTGTAACAGCCTACCACTGCTTTCAATGCACGTAAATTGTATTTCAACCGAAGCTTCTTTAAGGTCACAATGCCTTTGAGACATACAGGCTTTAGGTTTTCTTCAATAAATCTTTATGTAAAAAGGAAGCTTTTTCAGATAGTTGGACCATTATTTAAGGATCTTCGCACACATACAGTTTCATGTGTACTTCTCTTATTTCTGTCCTATTTTCTACGCCACTTTAATGGCCACAGACGTTCGGACCATTCTATAGTGCTACGTTAATGATGATAATGATCATGATCATATTCTATAATGCTATGGTAATGATGGTAATGGGGATGATAGTCATGATCTATTCTACAATCATGTTGATAAGAATCATGCGAATAATCATGATCCTATTTTACGATGCTATTTTGATGATGATAGCGATGATGATTATCATGATCCTATTCTACAATGTGTTGATGGTGGTAATGATAATCATGATCCTATTCTACAATGTGTTGATGATGGTAATGATAATGATGATGATGATGATGATAATGATGATGATGATAATCACGATCCTATTCTACAATGTGTTGATGATGATGATAATCATGATCCTATTCTACAATGTGTTGATGGTGGTAATGATTATCATGATCCTATTCTACAATGTGTTGATGGTGGTAATGATAATCATGATCCTATTCTACAATGTGTTGATGATGATGATGATAATGATGATGATGATGATGATAATGATGATGATGATAATCACGATCCTATTCTACAATGTGTTGATGATGATGATAATCATGATCCTATTCTACAATGTGTTGATGATGGTAATGATAATCATGATCCTATTCTACAATGTGTTGATGATGATGATAAGCATGATCCTATTCTACAATAATATGTTAATGCTGACGATGATAATCATGATGCTATTCTACAATGCGATGATGATGTTAATAATGATGATGATGATGATGATGGTGATGATACTATTCTACAATGCTATTTAATGATGATGATGATAATAACCATAATCCTATTCTACAATGCTATGTGATGATGATGATGATAAGAATCATGATCCTATTCTACAATGCTATTTAATGATGATGATAATAATCATGATCCTATTTTACAATGCTATGTTA
>CM060313.1:1789805-1794805 GCA_030674185.1 Monoplex corrugatus | reverse complement strand
CAGTTTCAGTTTCTCAAGATGACGTCTCCGTGCTGGGAACGAATGCCATAATGTACTAATGTCACAGGTGCCACGTGTATGGTGGCCGTGGCACATATCTTAATTAAGCCTGCACATAAACCCATGAGCTGGCCAGGTCCTGAGGCCCTACTTAGACTATGTTTTACCTAGTCTATAATTATATTCATCATCATCATCATGTGCCCTGCCGCATGGCGTTGGCGACCATGGACCTCCAACCATCTCTATCTCTCGTTGCCCCCAGCATCTCCCCCACCCTCCTCATCCCCAGCCACTCTGCAAGTCCGTGCAACATTCTCTCCCTGGGTCTACCTGGTGCTCTCTTTCCCTCCAGCTTTCCCGTTGTGACCAGGTGCTCCAAATCCCCCTTCCTCATAAAATGGCCTATAAATGTTGCTTGTCTTTTCCTAATCTTCCTTATGAGTGATCTATTTGTGTCTGCCTCCATCAAGACTGTCTCATTTGTTTTCTTTGCTGTCCATGGAACTCTCAACATTTCTCTGAGAAACCACATCTCGGCTGCCTCGATCCTGCTCTGGCTTTGCTTGCTGACTGTCCACGCCTCGCATCCATACAACAGTATTGGTTCTATATAACATTCAAGGACTCTCTTTCTGATGTTAATTGATAGGCATTTGTTGGTAAGAATGCTTGTCATCTTCTTGAATGCTGTTTTGGCTTGGCCGATTCTGCCAGCTATTTCCGATGTGCTTCTGCCGTCTGATGAAATGACCGTTCCCAGGTATTTGAACTTATTAACCTGTGTCAAGGTTGTGCCATTTCTTTTTATTTTGCATGAGGGGATTTCATGTTTTTTACTGATCACCATGACTTCAGTCTTCCTGCTGTTTAGTTCCAACCCCTTACCTTTGCTTTCTGTTTCTAGTATATTCACAAGGTTTTGTAGGTCCCTTTCATTTTCTGCAATTAGCACGGTGTCATCTGCGTACCGAATGTTGTTTATCATTTTCCCTCCAATCTTTAATCCAGAGTCTTCTTCTAGGTTTCTTATGATGTTTTCGCTATATAGTGAAAACAGATCTGGTGACAAAACACAACCCTGTCTGACTCCTCTTTTGATGTTTTGAAAAGAGCTTATATTGTTTTCTATTCTCATTGCAGCTGTTTGTTCCCAGTACATATTCCTGATTATTCGTAGATCTTTTCCATCGACATTGAGTCTCTCCAGTTGGTTGATCAATTCATCATGTCGTACCCGATCGAAAGTCTTGGTATAGTCAACAAAGCATGAATACAAATCCTTATTCATCTCAATTGACCTCTCTATGAAAGTTCTTAGGATGTATATGGCATTAATAGTTTCTTTCCCCTCCACAAATCCACACTGTTCTTCTGCTAATTATATTATACTGGTGTTTTATTAGCCTACCACTGGAATAATCTTGGTTACATGTAAAATGTACTACCTTGATTTTCTATTATACTTTTTGCATGAAATGGGAGATCGTTAGAATGGTTTGACCATCTTGCGTCTCTCACGTTCTTTCCTCTAATCGTTGATTCATGCTGAGAAGGCGAAAGAGAAGAACCATTTTGTTAACCCGTCCATGACTGTTAAAATCTCTGTACACTAACAAGGATGTGAGAACTTAACAAAGGCAGGACTGAAATGAACGTTCTGTAAATTTGAAGCGCGAAGTGTGTGTTGTTGTGTTGCGACTTGCTGAACTTGTACTAATAGTTTGTTTGAAGGCTGGTTTTGTTTGTTTGTTTGTTTGTTTGTTTGTTTGTTTGTTTGGGGGGTTAGTTTCAGTTTCAGTTTCTCAAGATGATGTCTCCGTGCTCTGAATGAATTCCATATGCACTAGCGTCACAGGTTGTCATGTGTATGGTGATCATGACACCACTCAGGATCTGGCCAGCTGATGGGGTTTATGTGCAGGCTTAAGGCTTGCGCCGTGATCACTCTGGATCTTCTCCATCACATGGCACCTGTGACGTTAGTGCATATGGCACCTGTGACGTTTGTACACATGGAATTCATTCCGAGCGTGGAGACGTCATCTTGAGAAACTGAAACTAAAACTGACACAAGCCTTTAGCCTGCACATAAATCCATGAGCTGGCCAGGTCATGAGGTCCTACATTGTTAGTGGTCAATTTGTCCAGTTGTTAGAGCGTTATGCTCGTAAAACAGGGGTTGTAGGTTCAACCCTCTGGGGGGCCAATTTTTTTTTTGGTAGAGGCCTCGACTTTTGTCCTCCGTTTTGACCGGAAAATCGAACTGAATGTCTAGTCCTTGGGAAGGTGACGAAAAACGAGTCGGACCCGTGTGGCTTATGGCTGCGCACGCTAAAGATCCCACGGCAGTTGAAAATCGTGAAGAGCAGGGCATTGCCCGGCTGCCTTGGTATAAATCATTGGAGAGATAGGTTGATTTCCCAAGTCCCATCCCTTGAAGACCAATTAGCCTTCTTGCCTTTCTGAAAACTTGGTTAATTTAAACAATGTGATTGTGAATATGAATCTGAAGAGAGGGAGAGGGGATGGACGTCGCCCTCGTGGTTCTGGCCCCAGGAAAAGTTGAGGTCTTTGCCATCTCACTCCCCTACGATCCCAGGGTTATGGAACTATCTAGGTAGGACTTCAGGACCTGGCCAGCTCGTGGGTTTATGTGCAGGCTTAAGGCTTGTGCCGTGATTATTCTGGATCTTCTCGATCACAAGTCACCTGGTCACCTGTGAAGTTAGTGCACACGGAATCAATCCGAGCGCGAAGACGTCATCTTGAGATTAATTGAAACGGAAACGGAAACTACCGTTGGGTGAGGGTTTATCGCACCAGGACAATTTCAGCCGCACTCCATCCAAATCTGCCTGGCACACTCCTTGAGCCTGCGCAAAACTTTAAGTGCTGGCACGGTCTTAGAATGGAATATGGACGCGCATGTTTGGTCATTTCATATTAACAACTGGCTTGTTTGCATTCCTTCTTAATGTTTCCATATCTCTGGTGGTGTCAGTGCAGTGTTTCAAGGTCCCTCGCCCCACTCCCACCCCGGCCTTCTTAATGTTTCCATATCTCTGGTGGTGTCAGTGCAGTGTTTCAAGGTCCCTCGCCCCACTCCCACCCCGGCCTTCTTAATGTTTCCATATCTCTGGTGGTGTCAGTGCAGTGTTTCAAGGTCCCTCGCCCCACTCCCACCCCGGCCTTCTTAATGTTTCCATATCTCTGGTGGTGTCAGTGCAGTGTTTCAAAGTCCCTCGCCCCACTCCCACCCCGGCCTTCTCACTTCAAGACTTTGCCAGCACATAGGGTTTTGCCCAGACTCAGGGAACCTGCAGATGATTCTGTCATGTTTTCCACGCGTACAGCGTCCTAAAGGTAAGGATCTATTAGCTTTACTGTTGTGTAACACAGGATCAACGTGCGATAACCCGATGATTAGATCGTTTAATAATAATAACAACGACGACGATAATAATAATGATAATGATAATAATAATAATATGATAATAATAACAATGACAACAACAACAACAACAACACATAATGATAATAATAATGATGATGATTGTTGTTATTATTATTATCATCATCATCATCATTATTATTATCATTATATGTTGTTGTTGTCATTGTTATTATTATCATATTATTATTATCATTATCATTATTATTATCGTCGTCGTTGTTATTATTATTATTATCATTATTATTATTATAACCCGTGGGGATGTCTGGGACTCTTTCAGTACACGTGCTATCCCGACCTTTTGGACATTCTGTGCTACAAATTGCCTCTTTTCTGTCACTGACTTAGTTCTTTTTTCTTCATTATTGCTTTCTCTCATTTTTAAAAAATTTTTCCTGTTGAAGTAATGTGTATGTTTTGAACCGGTTATAGCCCTGATGTGGCTGTACGCAGTCGGCTGGGTTTTAAACAGAAATAACAATTATTATCAGTAGTAGTAGTAGTAGTATCATTATTATTGTTATTATTATTATTATTATTATTATTATTATTATTAGCTGTGGGATGCCGGGGACTCTTTCAGTATGCATAGTATCCCCATCTTCTGGAAATTCTGTGCTACAAATTGCCTCTTTTCTGTCACTCACTTTGTTTCTCCTTTATTCCTTTGCTTTCTGTCAAAATTTCCTGTCATTTTCTGCCTTGCTGATCCATTCACCTGTATGTGTTCGATAGAGTCTTTCGTATTTTCTCTTAGGATTGATAATCGGGTATATATATTAATTTAAGTTCATTTTTTGCTCTAGGGAAAATGAGATATGCGGAAGCAATTTTAAGTACTTTAGGCCCGTTTTTATTTATGTATTAGTGTCCTTAGTTATGTTTAAATTTGTATTCAGTTTTTTTTTTGTAAATCCGCTGTATGATAAATTGGACGGAGTGGTCAACGCCAGGGGCATGTCCTTAGATTATATGCGCGAATGCATTAATATGTGTACTTAATTTTCTTTTCTTTGTTTTTTTTTTTCCTGTTGAAGTATTATGTATGTTTTGAAACGGTTATAGCCTTGATATGGCTCTACGCAGTCGGCTGGGCTTTAAACAAAAAACAACAACAAAACAACAACAACAAGAACAACAACAGCAGCAACAGCAACAGCAACAACAACAATAATGATAATGATAATCATCATCATCATCATAATACTAATCATAATAACAATTATTATCATTGTTATTATTATTATTATTGTTATCATCATCGTCATCAAAGCTTCCACGAGTCAAAGCTTTTTAACTTTCCCTTGCGCTTAGTTTATTTTGAAAACACCTGCTCCTGAAAAGCCAAAAGATTTAAGCACGTTCGAACGTGTGTGTTTGCGAAACAGCGCTGTCCCTTTGATTTTGAATATGCACCCCCCCCACCCCCACCCCCCCACCCCGCCAGTCAAAACAGCTGTGAATGACTACATGTGGGTGTTTAATTAATAACAGGGAAAGTAGAACAGCGAGAGAGACTAGCTAGCTAGCGCACCGCCCACGG
>CM060313.1:1782305-1784805 GCA_030674185.1 Monoplex corrugatus | reverse complement strand
GAAAGCAGCGTTGTTTACGTCATACGCTGTCAGGGAATCCTGGGATGGGTTTTAATGCAGGCGATGTTTGGTTTGTCCGCTGGTTGACCCGGCAGCCCTGTATGTCAGTTGGCTGACCCCACATTTCTGACGTGACCCCATTCCACGTTCGGGTTATTTCCTACTGTGAAGGAGAATTTAGCAGAACGGACATTTTTCTCCCTGAGTCCAGAACCTTGTCAGAAGTGGTGTTTTCAGAGCTATACGCTTTGTCTCTAACGGAGTACCAAACTGCATTTGCATTGTGGTTGAGGAGCCTTCGTCTGTGTATAGTCAACAGAAGAGAGTGTACTTTGACGGAACGTGGTACTTAAAGGTAATTCTGACCGTTGGTGGTGTCTGTACAGTCTTGAGTACAATGTACAATGTGTACTGATGGGCTTTTATACAGTCCTAAGTACAATTTACAGTGTGTACTGATGGGGCCTTGTATTTTGTGATGCGGCCGTTTGAACGAATGTTTTCAATAGACACAACGAAATTGTCAAGTGGGGGTATTGTGGGGGTAATCCGTAGGTACTAAAGGTCTACTATTTGTTAAGGTCACTAGTGAATAGGCCTATAGATATCGTTTCCGCTGGCTGTTAGCAGCTTGGTCACGTGATGTTCATGAAGTAATGCATTTTACTTATGGCTTACTCTCACAGGTTAACCACCCTCTGACTCCCGCACCCTATCCACCAACTGCAAAAAATTAACCCTTTGACTCCCACAAGCCGATGGATAGGGTGAGGGAGTCAAAGGGCAGGAAGCTGGTGGATAGGGTGCGGGATTCAAAAGGTTAAGTTTTTGCTTTGCTAAACAGTATTGGCAATGCAGTGTGCTAGTAGATGGAGTACGGGAAGTCAAAGGGTTGAGTTGTTGCTTTGCTTAGCAGGGTCGGCAATGCAGGGGTGCTAGAAGACAGGGTACTGGGGTCAAAAGGTCAAGCGATAAGTGCGGTAGTCAAATGGTTAAGACGTCAAACTTCCGATCGAAAGGTCTGGGTTCAATCCCGATTACGAATCTTCCATCTGATGTGTAACTGAGGGTGGAAAATTCTGATCTCCTTGCTCAGCGTGTGTGCCGACCTGCCAGTGACTAAGTCTCCTTAATGTGAACATGCACTCAAAACATTCAAATATGCACGTAAACGATCCTATGAGGCATTGTCCATGTCCAGCGGCTTAGGGAAACATGAAAACACCTAGCATGCATACCCGCCAAAGACGGAATATGCAGACTGTGCAGCACGGTGTGGGCAAAACAGTGTGCATACAGGTACCGGAGAAAGACTGAAAAAAAATGTTCATGAAGTATAGTACTCTGTTTCTAGCCTACTCTCAAAGGTCATGGTAGTGTAGAGTGGCAAGCCTAGCGTTTCTTGACTGCTATTTCTTCTGCCACGTGGCATCTGAGACAGTTATCTCTGATGGCATTGAGTCTGGTGCTCGTTTGAGAGGGATTAAGACTTTCACAGTTCTACATATGTTTCAGCTTATTTACCATTCATAATCTGGCAGACTCCTTGAGCCCGCGCCAAACCCTATGCACTGGCAAAATCTTGAAATCAGGATGACTGGAGTGGGAGACGGGACCTACGAAAAAGGTCTCATCATCATCATCATCATCATCATCATCATCATCATCATCATCATTGTGCCCCCCTGCTGCATGGCGATGGCGATGGCGATCATGGCCCTCCACGCGAATCTATCCCTTGTCGCTGCAAGTACATCTCCCACTCTCTCTGTCCTCAGTCACCCTGCGAGTCCATCCAGTATTTTCTCCCAGGGTCTACCTGGTGTTCTCTTTCCCTCCATCTTTCCTGCTATGTTGAAATAAGCCTTCACAGATACATGATCGAAGTATTATGATGGGCAGCGAATAGGCCAGGTTTAAACCTATGTTGCAGCCTTAGGGGTGAACTTGAGACATCAGATCTTGAATCCAGGCTCCATCAATGTAGCTTCCAATCCAAATCGAAAAAGAAAGAAAGAAAGAATGAAAGAAAGAGTATCCCCAGTATAAATAGTATCCCCACCTTCTGGAAATTCTGTGCGAGTAATTTCCTCTTTTTCTGTCATTCTCCTTGTTTCTGCCTTGTTCCTTTAATTTCTATCTTTTCTTCCTATCATTTTCTGCCTTGCTTGTCCATTCACCTGTATGTGTTCGATAAAGTTTTACATACTTTCCATTAGAATTGATAATTGGGTACATGTATTAAGTGCATTTTTGGCTCTAGGCAAATGAGATACGCGGAAGCAATTTTAGGTAATTTATGCCCGGTTTTATCTATGTTTTAGTGTTCTTAGTTATGTTTAAATTTCTATTCAGGTATGTTTTATGAATTCCCTGTGAAATAAATCGGACGGAATGGTAAACGCCTTGAGCATCTCCTTAGATTATGTGCGCGAATGCATTGATATATGTACTTCATTTTGTTTTCCTTTTTCTTTTTGTTTTTGTTTTCTGTTGACGT
>CM060313.1:1774805-1777305 GCA_030674185.1 Monoplex corrugatus | reverse complement strand
TTGGCTGGGGACTTTAAGTGAGTAACACCCTCATTGTGTCATCCATAAAGTGGATGAGATTTGACTTTGTGTGGCCCCGGTCTTCCCATCGAGCCTATAGCAACGCTCTTGATGGCAGCCAGCAGGGGTAAAAATTAAAAAATCCGAATTTTAAAAACATTGATATATATATTTTTTGTATCTATGACCTCGCAGGCATTTGTACTGTGTGTTCACCGTCAGTCGACACGTTGACTGATAAACTAGAAACGAAATGTTATTGTTTCATTTGAGTGTGTTGATGCTTTGCTGTCAGTGGAAAAAGAAACATTTGGTTACAGTGACGCTGGCTGTCAGTATAAATACTGGTTAGAACTGATGGTCAAACTAAATTGGAGGGTTTTTTGTTTGTTTGTTTTGTTTTGTTGTTGTTTTGTTGTTGTTGTTGTTTAGGTTTTGTTCTCCTCCTTGTGAAATGCAGGAAAGTCACCTCGGCAATGGGAAAAAAATAAATAAAAGAGACAGACAGACAGACAGACAGACAGAGACAGAGTCAGAGACAGAGAGTCAGAGAGAAAGACAGAGAGACAGACAGAGAGAGAGAGAGTGGGTGAGAGGGAGAGAAAGAGAGAGAGTGAGTGAGAGAGAAAGAGAGAGTGAGTGAGGAGAGAGAGAAAGAGAGGAAAAGGAGAGAGAGAGAGAGAGAGAGAGAGAGAGAGAGAGAGAGAGAGAGAGAGAGAGAGAGAGAGAGAGAGAGAGAGAGAGAGAGAGAAACGCCGCCATAGTACGGCTCGATCTATGTTTTTCTTTATAAGCGCGTATTTTCATTTCTATAAGTATGAAAGTGGAGTCGTCGGTAGAATTTGGCCAAGGGCAATAACTCTTTTGTTCCCGTGGAATCCGAAATTTAAGGTGCGTCAAGCGCATGCTGTACACAGAATCCCGATTTCTCTCTTCAACGAAAAGATAGCACCCAGAATCACAACTGAAATCTAGAGCCTTTCAGAAGGGGGATTCATCGCACTCGAACAATTCCACATGTGCTCCACCCAAATCTGCCAAGAATTATGTGGCGGACTCCCTAAACCTGTGCAAAACCCTATGCGCTGGCAAGGTCTTGAAATCGGGGAGGGGGAGGGGGGTTGGGACTTTTGAAACAGTAAGTTAACTCCACCAGAATGATGAAAATAACCCTTTGACTCCAGCACCCTATCCACCCTATCCTATGCAAAAACTTCACCCTTTGACTCCCTCAAAGCTGTTAACGAAGCAGGAAGCTGGTGGATAGGGTGAGGGAGACAAAGGGTGAAGTTCTCGCTTTGCCAGCATGGTTACCACTGGTGGAAGCTGGTGGACAGTGTGCGGGAGTCAAAGGGTTAAGATGGGCAGCGAACAGACCAGGTTTTAATGTTGCAGACTGGAGTTGAACTCGAGGCATCAGATCTTGAGTCCACGGCTGTATCATAAGAACCGACCAGCCCGTGTAGGGGGGAATAACAAACACAGCAAAAATCTCACATTCATCCAGACAGTTCTTACGTTGAAATAGCACTTTGTATTTCAAACACCTAGTCTGCGTCTGGTCTTGTTAACAGATTTTTGTTATTGTTGTTTAAAGCCCAGCCGACTGCGTACAGCCATATCAGGGCTATAACCGTTTCAAAACATAGACACTACTTCAACAGGAAAAGAAAGAACATAAAATTAAGTACACATATCTATGCATTCGTACACATAATCTAAGGACATGCCCCTGGTGTTGACAACTCCGTCCCATTTATCGCAAAGGTTAAGTTTTTGTAGTTGATAGATAGGGTGCAGGAGTCCAAGGGTTAAACTGGGTCAGGTGTCCATTCACAGCTGGGTGGACTGGTAACCCATCCGCAGGCATCAAGTTTTTACCGGGTCAAAATGGAAACCGTGCAGCTACATTGAAAAGAAGGGAGGGAAGTTCTCACCGTGAAATTGGGTACAAAGTCTTTACATGTCCCCGAAGAATACTGTCCTCCTTCACAAAATGGGAGTGATACGAAGTGACCTGGCCTGAACCCTCGACACGACTGCTTGGCAGAGGGCATTAGTCAGTGAATCAACTTCGCGAAAACAAATGTGCTTACAGTGATACCAGCGAAGCAGATACAAGGCCTGAAACTTACGAGTGCTTCATTGGTTCAGCGCTTAGACTTGATTTTATCAAGATTTTGCGCTATATAAATATTGTAATTATTATTATAAAATTGTAATTATTATTATTAAAAGCCTTCAGGAGTTTGCAAAATGGATTATACTCGTGCTTCGGTGATATGAGCTCGCAAAACAAAAAGAAAAAAATGTGCAAAATGGATGAAGCTTCAGTGGTGTGAACTGGCAAAGATAAAAAAAGGTATGTGCAGATAATGTTGCAACTATGACCAAATGTCTGGGGTTGTAAGCAAAGTGCATGGATATTTGCTTAGGACCGTAAAAGTCATTTGGGAACATTTGATACTGATCGTAATTGTTTGCCGACATTAACCAAATT
>CM060313.1:1769805-1772305 GCA_030674185.1 Monoplex corrugatus | reverse complement strand
TTCTGACCTGTACCGCAGGTGTCTGTATCTCTTTGGCCTGATTGACGCCTAGAGATATTATGATAGTAAGCGTAGAGTACAGCCCTGTCACACAGTCTCAGTCCTAGGTGGAACTCCATAGCATCATGATTATCATCCTCATCGACATCATCATCATCATCATCGCATCGTCAAAACTGTGCCAGCTTCTGTGGCCATTCAGGTGGCGTAGAAAATGGGATGAAGAAAGAAGAAAAAAAAAAGGTGAGCACAAAGGTAATCTCCATGAGTGCAATGATCCTGAAAAAAGGTTTAACCCCTTGATTCCCGCACCCTGTCCACCAGCAATCTGCACTGTCAACCATGCTAGTAAAGCAAAAAACTTAATCTTTTCATTCCCTCACCCTTCAAGAAGCTGGTGGATAGGGTGAAGGATTCAAAGGGTTAAGTTTTGACGGTTGGTGAAAAGGGTGAGGGAGTCAGAGGGTTAGGTTTTTGCTTTGCTGGTATGGTTGACAATGCAGGATGCTGCTGACTCATCCCCCCCACCCCCCACCCCCCACCCCATCGCCTGTTTAAGAGGGACCTGTGAAATTTGACATGCGGACATAACCTCCCCCCCTGCCCTCCTGCCCCCCCCTGCCCCCCCCCCCCCCCCCCACCACCACCTGCCGAGTGTTTTGTTGGGAGGTTTTATGTTGTGTCCTGGATGAAACAGTGACGACATATTTAAACACAACATTTCGGTTGCAGACCAAGAAGTTGAGTGAGCAGCTGTTTTGTTGTGTGTGTGTGTGTGTGTGTGTGTGTGTGTGTGTGTGTGTGTGTGTGTGTGTTGTGTGTGTGTTGTGTGTGTGTGTGTGTGTGTTTTGTGTGTGTGTGTGTAGAGTATGTTGTGTGTTTTGTGTGTGTGTGTGAGTATGTCTGTGGTGTCTTGTGTGCGTGTGTGTGTATGTGTGTGTGTGGTGTGTGTGTGTGTTGTGTGTTGTGTGTGTGTGTGTTTGTGTGTGTGTTGTGTGTGGTGGTGTCGTGTGTGTGTGTGTGTGGTTGTGTTTGTGTGTGTGTGTGTGTGTGTTTGTGTGTGTGTGTGTTGTGTTGTGTGTGTGTTGTGTGTGTGTGTGTGTGTATGTGTGTCTGTGTGTGTGTGTGTGTGTTGTTGTGTGTGTGTTTGTGTGTGTGTGTGTGTGTGTGTGTGTGTGTGTGTGTGTGTGTGTGTGTTGTGTGTGTGTGTGTGTGTGTATGTGTGTTGTGTGTGTGTGTGTGTGTGTTTGTGTGTGTGTATGTGTGTGTGTGTGGTATGTGTGTGTGTGTTGTGTGTGTGTGTGTTGTCTGTGTGTGTGTTGTGTGTGTGTTGTGTGTGTGTGCTGTATTGTTCTGTGTGTTGCTGTGTGTAGTCTCTGTGTGGTGTTATGTGTAGTGATTTGTCGTGAGTGTTGGTCTGTCTGGGTGTGTGTCTGTGTACTACTTGGATCATGCTTACTTTACACTTGATCAATATTTTCATGCACATACACACATACACACACACGCGCGCGCGCGCGCACGCACACACACACACACACACACACACACCACACACAAACACACAGTGGCTCACGCAACTTTTTTTTACCTCCCCCCCCCCCCCCCCCCCCCTGCTGAAGTACTGAGCACGTTTTGAAATGGTTATAGCCCTGATAAAATTGCTTCCGGATATCTCATTTCCCTAGGGTCAAAATATCCACTTAACACATGTACCCACACATACACACACACACAACACACACACACCACCCGCACGCGCGCACACACAGACAAACACACACTCGCATGAGCGTGTGCGCGCGCGCACACAACACACACACACACACACACACACACACACACACACACACACACACACACACACACACACACACACACACACGCACACGCACACACATATTTGTTGTGCCTTTGTCGATTACCAAAAAAGAAGAAAAAAAAACTTTAACACCCAGAACCACAAGTCAGGGTTTAATGGAGATTATGAATGAATATTTGGAGAGGGGAACGGGAAAGGGAGATTAAAAACCAAATTCCCTGTCCAACTGTGATGGCAATGCCAATCTCCTCTCCTTCATTGATTTACCTTCCCTCATCTGAACAGAATCGGCCAAGCCAAAACAGCATTCAACAAGATGAAAAGCGTCCTTACCAACAAATGACTATCAATTAACATCAGAAAGAGAGTTCTTGATTGTTATGTAGAACCGATGATGTTACACGGTTGCGGGCGTGGACAGTCAACAAGCAAAGCCAGAACAAGATTGAGGCAGCCGAGATGTGGTTTTTAAGAAGAATGTTGAGAGTTTTGTGGACAGCAAAGAAGATAAACGAGACAGTCTTGATGGAGGCAGACACAAGAAGATCATTCATAAGGAAGATTAGGAAAAGACAGGCAACATTTATAGGCCATGTTATGAGGATAGAGGTATTGGAGCACCTGGTCACAAACAGGAAAGCTGAAGGTGAAAGAGAGCTGAGGAGAGAGAGGATGGAA
>CM060313.1:1752305-1762305 GCA_030674185.1 Monoplex corrugatus | reverse complement strand
CACGTTCTGTTTACCACTTTGTCTTTTGATGTCTGTTTATTACAAAACAAAAAGCAATTCAGTCCTGTTTCGTTGTATCGTGTACATCTGTCCAGGGAATGGAATTCACCCTCAGTCACACCACAAACACACCTTTTTCTGTTTTTCTATTGGAAGATTTGTATGGCAATCTGCCTCTTCTTATTTGCAGATCATTTTATTTTTAAAACCGAAATCTGCATAACTCTTTTTGTGTACCGGTATATAGATCTGCCTCTTCCAGTTTATAAATAACGTTTACTTAAAACCGAAATCTGCTTTAAGTAATCTTTGATGTATACATATTTTTCTGTTTTTTTTTTCCAGAAACAGACATTTCTTGTGGTCAAGTTCGTGTTTTTTTTCCATTGCATACTTCGGTCTATTTATATTGAAAACTGACCAGTTTTTCCACAGTCTGATTCATTCTTACATCATGGAGAGTCCTCTTAAGGAAATTAAACCAAGGCTGTTCATGCATTTGTCTTAATGTCTGTTTTGTAATGTGTCTCAGCAGAAAAGTGATTTGTGATAAGCACAGATTTTTAGTTATCATCATTATCACCACCATCATCATCGTCACCACCACCACTACCACCATCATCATCATCATCATCATCGTCGTCGTCGTCGTCGTCGTCGTCATCTTCATCATCTTATTCTTCATCATCTTCTTCTTCTTCTTATCATCATCGTCGTCGTCGCCGTCGTCATCATCTTCGTCACTCTTCTTCTTCCTTATCTTCTTCTTTATTATTATTGTTATTATTATTGTTGTTGTTGTTGTTGTTATTATTATTATGATGATGATATTATTATTATTATTATTATCATTATTATTATTGTTGTTATTATTATTCTTATTATTATTGATATTAATATTATTATAATAATAATAACAATAATATATTTTATTTATATAGCGCAAAATCTTGACAAAATCAAATCTAAGCGCTGAGCGTATACATGCATACATACCTACATACATATGAGCGTATACATGCATACATACATGCTTACATACTTACATACATAAATCTAAGCTGAGCGTATACATGCATACATACATACATACATAAATCTAAGCGTATACATAATACATACATACATACATACATACATACATACATACATACATACATACATACATACATACATACATACATACATACATACGCACATGCATACATAATAATTACAATATTTATATAGCGCAAATCTCGACAAAATCAAATCCAAGCGCCGAAAAGACACACACGCACACACGCACGCACGCACGCACACACACACACACACACAACACACACACACACACAACACACACACACACACACACACACACACACACACACACACACACACACACAACATGCATGGCCACAAATGGGGAGAAAAGAATAAAGGCAATAAAAGCAAGAATAAAACCAATGGAAAACCACAGAGAGCACATCATATACAATTATATATTAAAACAAAGTGATTCCCCTCCGAGCGGAGACAGGCTGCAGAGGGGGGTTGAGTGAGGTTAGGATTTTATGCAGAGGAAAAGGTGAGTTTTGAGAGCGGACTTGAAGGAGACAAAAGTAGGTTGCTGACGGACTGAGAGAGGAAGTTTGTTCCAGGAGAGTGGACCAGAAACAGAGAAGGCTCGTGGACCATAGGTATTGAGCTTAGTGCGTGGAAAGCGAAAAGTCAGAGGATCGGAGGCAGAGCGGAGGGTACGTGAGGGAAGATAGATCTCAAGTAGGCTTGACAGGTAATCGGGGGCTGCGTTATTGAGGCTTTTGTAGCACATGGTGTCTAGTTTGTACTGTATGCGCTTTGATACAGGGAGCCAGTGAAGTTGTGCCAGGAGAGGAGATATGTGGTCAGCTTTTTTCTTTTTGAGTACAAGGCGTACAGCATTGTTTTGAATGCGCTGTAGGATGTGAATGGTGGAGGCAGGAAGACCAGACAGGAGTGAATTGCAATAGTCAATGCGAGACATTATGAAGGAGAGAACGAGTTTTGCAGTTGTTTCGACAGAGAGATACTTCCTGATCAGGCTTATACGATGGAGATGATAGTAGCAAGATCTGGCAGTTTGAGAAACAAAGTTGTTCATGGACAGGGTAGAGTCAATGCAGATACCAAGGTTTTTAGCTGAATCAGAAATTGGGACTGATGTGTTACATAATGGGAGAGAAAGAGGAGGCAGCTGGGAAAGTTTCTGACGGGTGCCAATGAGGATAGCTTCTGTCTTGTCGTCATTAAGCTGAAGTCTATTGTGTGTCATCCTGTTCTTAATGACCGAGTAACACTCAGTGGTGCGAGTCAACAGGCGCTGTATATTATCAGGTGAGTCACTATCTTGAAGTTGGGTGTCATCAGCATAGAAGTGGTGTTTTATAGAGTGGGAGTTGATGATGGTGGACAGGGGGGAGGTATAAAGAGTGAAAAGAACAGGGCCAAGGACAGATCCTTGTGGAACACCACAGGTCAGGTATGCAGGTTGAGAGTAAGTGCCATTGATGAGAACAGTTTGTTTTCTGTTTGATAAATACGAAGTGAAAAGGAGAGAGCAATGTCAGAGATGCCAAAAGTATGATGAAGTCTAGAAAGGAGAATACCATGGTCAATGGTATCGAAAGCTGCAGACAGATCAAGGAGTGTGAGGAGAGAGACTTTGCCAGTATCAGTTGCAAGGAGGAGATTGTTGAGAATGTGTAGTAGGGCAGTTTCAGTGCTATGGCACTGGCGGTAGGCTGACTGGAAAGGATTGAGGAGATTGTTGGCAGACAGGTGAGAGTTCAGCTGGTTGAGGACGACTTTTTCAAGGAGTTTTGACAAGAAAAGAGATTAGAGATAGGCCGTAATTTTTCAGTTCATTTGGGTCTAAATTGTGTTTCTTGAGGAGAGGGTGAACAATAGCAGACTTGAAAGAATCTGGGACAGTTCCAGTTTGAAAAGAAGTGTTGATGATGTCAGTGATGAATGGGAGGAGAGTAGGGAGACAATCGGAGTAGAGAGAACCTGGAAGAGGATCCAGTTCGCAGGTTTTGAACGACATGGATCTGATGTGTTGAAAATTTCTTCTTGTGAGACTGGGGTAAAAGTAGTGAGAGGTGTGCCAGAGAAGGAAGGGTCAGGTGGGCATGGTTGACAGGGTGTCCTGTCAAGCCTGTCACGAAGAGTTTGTATTTTGGTGGTGAAATACTTAGAGAATACAGATGGGAGTTCTTCATTTGTATGTTTTGTTGGGAGAGGTAAGTCTTTTCGTGTGCCAAGGAGATGATTCATGGTTGTAAAGAGTTCTTTTGAAGAAGAGGCATTCAGGATTTTGGTTTGGAAATAGCTTGTTTTTGCAGATGCAATGAGGGTGGATACTTTTGTTTTAGAGGCTTGGAAAAGTTGCCTGTGTACAGTGAGTTTGGATTTGCGCCAGCGGCGCTCTGCTCTGCGGCGGGTACGTTTTGCACAGGCAATCTCATGAGTGAGCCAGGGGGTAGGGGGGCGGTCAGGTAAAAGACGGGTTGTGGCCTCGATTTTTTATTACGTTTCATTACATTTTGTTTAGTTCATTTTGCCTGCTGGCTATTTCAAAGAATTGTACGCTTACACGACTCTTGACAGCATTTTATAAATGTAGAGCAAACAAGTGCCAACTAACGGAGAGATAGGAGAGGACTAAACTCTGTCTCCACTCTTTGAACACTCTCTGTCCTGGTCAGGTCTATAAGCAAGCCGGAACAACGAGGCATTCAATCCCAAGACCATCATCATCATCATTATCATCATCATCATCATCATCATCATCATCATCATCATCATGTGCCCTGCCGCATGGCGTTGGCGATCATGGTCCTCCATACGAATATATACCTTGTCGCTGCAAGTACATCTCCCACCCTCTCTGTCCTCAGCCAACCGGCAAGTCCGTCCAATATTTTCTCCCTGGGTCTACCTGGTGTTCTCTCTCTTTCCCTCCAGCCAGACCTCCTCCAAGTCTCTCGAGTTTAGCCTGACTCCATGAGGTGCTCAGTTATCGCATGTCGCCAAGAGGAGGCACGACGTAGATGCCAAGACCTGAGGATTCCTTCCAGTGTAGTGCTGGTGGAGAAGAGTGGCAGAATGGTTCAGACGTTCGCTTGCAATAACTTAGCTCGAGGTTCCAGGATTCGCTCCCCGTAGAGGCCTCGATTTTTCTCCTCAGTTTGACTGGAAAATCTGAATGCCTAGTCCTTCGAAAGGGGACGAAAAACGAGTCGGACCCGTGTGCCTTCTGGCTGTGCACGCTAAAGATCCCACGACAGTTGAAAATCGTAAAGAGCAGGGAATTGCCCTGCTGCCTTGGTATAAATCATTGGAGAGATAGGTTGACTTACAAGGTCCCACCTCTTGAAAACAAATAACCTTCTTGCCCTTCTGAAGTCTTGGTTAAAAAAAAGTGAATATGAATATGAATTTGAAACAAGGGAGAAGGGATTGGCGCCGCCCTCGTGGTGCTGGCTCCGAGAAAAGTTAAGGTCTCTGCCACCTCACTCCGCTGCGACCCCAGAGTTATGGAACTATCTAGGTAAGACCTCAGGACCTGGCCAGTTCTTGGCTTTATGTGCAGGCTTAAGGCTTGTGCCGTGAGCATTCTGGATCCTCTCCACACATGGCACATGTGACCTTAGTGCATATGGAATTCATTCCGAGCGCGGAGACGTCGTCTGGAGAAACTGAAATTGAAATTGAAAAATTGCCGGTGGAACAGCATGTCCCCCCAGGATCTGCTTTGTATACCCACATGAAGACCCCACACCAGGTAATGGGGACCTGTAGGCCTACTCATGGGTGGGATGGAGATAGAGTCCGTCACCAGGTAATGGGGACCTGTAGGCCTACTCATCGGTGAGATGGAGATAGAGTCCGTCACCAGGTAATGGGGACCTGTAGCCTACTCATGGGTGGGATGGAGATAGAGTCCGTCACCAGTAATGGGACCTGTAGGCCTACTCATCGGTGGATGGAGATAGAGTCCGTCACCATCAGATAGCAGTTTTTAGGTTTCTGCCCTTGAGGAATTCAAAATGAATGTGCTGAAGAAAACTTGTGTCATTGCAGTGTAGAGATATGTATATTGCGACAAAATTAATGTGAAAACAAAATAAGCAATGTCATACACACACGCACGCACGTGCACACAAACCCATGTGCGCGTGCACGCACACTCACTCACACACACACACACACATACACACACACACACACACACACACACACTCACACACACACACACACACACAAACACACACACACACGCGCGCCTGCGCGCACAGACACACATAGGTGCGCACGCACGCACGCACACACACACACACAAACACACACACACACACACACACGCAAACACATACACACACACACACACACACACACACACACACACACACACACACACACACACACACACACACACACACACACGCACGCACACACAACGCTAGCAATAACAAACTACACAGACGAAAATGTAAATATTCGTCACGTAGAAGAATGTTGAGAGTTCCATGGACAGCAAAGAAAACAAACGAGACAGTCTTGGTGGAAGCAGACACAAGTAGATCACTCATAAGAAGATTAGGAAAAGACAGGCAACAATTATTGGCCATTTTATGAGGAAGGGGGTTTGGAAGCACTGGTCACAACGGGAAAGCCGGAGGGAAAGAGAGCACTAGGTAGACCCAGGGAGAGATGCTGGACGGACTTGCAAGAGTGGCTGGGGACGAGGAGGTTGGGGAGAGATGCTAGGGGCAACGTGAGATAGAGATGGTTGGAAGTCCATGGTCGCCAGCACCATGCGGCAGGGCACCTGATGATGATGAGGAGGACTATGTCATTAAAAGAAATCAGGTTCAATACGTGCGTAAAAACCGTCAACATTCTTCCTTAAAGTAAATCTGTATGTACAGTAAGGAGACGCCTTGCCCTCTTCAAAATCCAAGTTGTGTTTTAATAATATAAACAATGATAATAATAAGGGCAAGACTTTACTAGCGAGCAGAGTTTTATGCACAGACTCATGACTTATGCCTTGATCATTTTGATGCTTTTTCCATCCACATGGCGTCTGAGGTGTGTGGATGTATGTGAAACTCGTTCCGAGCGCGTGGCGGCATTCTTGAGAGACTGACACAAACTCTCTCTGTCTGTCCGACTGTCTGTATGTCCTGCCTGTCTGGTCTGTCTGTCTGTCTCTCTGTCTCTCTCCTCGCTCGCTCGCTCGCTCTTCTTCTGTCTTCTGTCTCTCTCTCTCTCTCTCTCTCTCTTCTCTCTCTCTCTCCTCTCTCTCTCTCTCTCTCTCTCTCTCTCCTCTCTCTCTCCTCTCGCTCGCTCGTCGCTCGTTCGCTGCTCGTCTGTCCTTTCTGTCTGTCTGTCTCTGTCTCTGTCTGTCTTTGTCTCTTCTCTCTTTTTCTTCTTCTCTCTCTTCTCTCTCTCTCTCTCTCTCTCTCTCTCTCTCTCCTCCTTCCTCTCTCTCTCTTTCTCTTTCTCGCTCTTCTCGTCTTTTCTCTCCTCTCTCTCTCTCTCTCTCTCCTCTCTCCCCTCTTCTCTCTTATGTCAGTCTATAGGTTTTGTTTGTTTACTTAATGTTGTTGTTGTTGTTGTTGTTGGTGGTGGTGGTGGTGGTGTGTGTGTGTGAGTATGTGTGTGTGTTTGTGTGTGTGTGTGTGTGTTTCTGTGAGTTTGTGTGTGTGTGTGTGTGTGTGTGTGTGCTCTCTGTGTGTGTGTGTGTCTGTGTGTGTTTGTGTGTGTGTGTGTGTTTCGTAATCATAGAAACTTGTGTATTTGCGTTGGATACTGCGCAAATGTCCTCACGGCTGAAGAGTGTAACATGTCACTATGAACCCGATCGAAGTACCGTGATTTAGTATCTGAGACATTAGCTTTCACATTTGCTCTGAAATATTGTTTTTATGATACAATAATACTGACAGTGATAGAGGGTTGTGATTTATTGGAAAACAGATGCAAACATTTCTTCAAAACATGAAATCGAATAGTTTTCTGGCGTTAACCGGAGATACTCATATTTTCACTTTTTCGATACTGTGTTACCTGATCAGATACACATGCACGTATGCACACAGACAGAAAGGTAGAAGACAGACGGACAGACAGACAGACAAATTCACACTCAGACACACACACACACACACACACAGACACACACAGACACCCACACACACACACACACACACACACACACACACACACACACACACACACACATACAGATAGACAGAGACAGACAGAGAGAGACAGACACAGAGCGAGAGAGAGAGAGGGAGACAGAGAAAAAAAGAGGGAGAGACAGACAGATAGACAGATCGAGAGGAGAGAGAGAGAGAGAGAGAGAGAGAGAGGAGAGAGAGAGAGAGAGAGAGAGAGAGAGAGAGAATGTTGTTTTGTTTTCCAACCTTAAAATTTGTTAACTGAAAGCCATTTTTCAAATTCTGCCATTACTGCACCAGTAGCTGTAGTGTAATGGTTAAAGCAAAGAACTACTGACTGGAACAAAAACAAAACAAAACAAAGCAAAAACGAAAACACAAACACAAAACAAAAACAAAACAAACAAAACAAAACAAAACAACAACAAAAACAAAGTCAGCACAAAGGTAATCTTCGTTGTGCAATGATCATTTATAAAAAGAAAAAAAAAAAGAGGAAAAAGGAAAGAAAAAGAAAGGAAAAATACATACCATTACTACTTTACAACTACAACAACAAAAAAGTGCATCAGTATATCAATAAAATTAAATAAATGGAACAGCCACATGCGCTGTCTCTTGAGAAATAGAAGGAGAGACAAAGTGAGGAACACATGGAGGATAAAGAAGAAGAAGAAGAGTAAGAAGAAGAGACGGTGTGAAGAGGAGAAACAAAATTACGCAGTACAAACATTTATGTATATTCATGTGAGAGAGGGGGAGAGCAAGAGAGGCAAGAGACACAGACAAACAGAGACAGACAGACAGACAGAGACAGAGACAGAGACAGACAGAGAGGTAGAGAGAGGGAGGGGAGAGAGAGAGAGACAATGACAATGACAATGATGCTTTATTTTCCAACGGTAAACTTTATTGGCTAGAAGCCATTTTTCAAACTTGCCGTTGCTATTCTATACACATGACATTTGTTTACAGCTCAAGGAACATACATGCTGAATACTAAAATTAAGATAACATTACAATGAAATCAAGAAACGTACACAGTCAGCACTTAAAAATAGACAGACAGATAGATAGATAGATAGATAGATAGATAGATAGATAGATAGATAGATAGATAGATAGAGAGAGAGAGAGAGAGAGAGAGAGAGAGAGAGAGAGAGAGACAGTATACATAGATAGACAGATGAGCAAGTAGATAAATTAATAAGTAAATAAATAAAGAAAGATAATGTAAATAACATCAATGATGATGTTTATGCTGATGATGATTATGATGATGATTATGTTAATGATGATAAGAGAGAGAGAGAGAGAGAAGCAAGAGGATGGGAGAGAGAGAGGGAGAGGCAAGAGAGACAGACACAGACAGATGGAGACAGAGAGAGAGAGAGAGAGAGAGAGAGAGGAGAGAGAGAGAGAGAGAGAGAGAGGCAACAGGCTGAGAGAGAGAGGCAAGAGAGACCGACAGACATACAGACAGACAAAGAGAGAAAGAGAGAGACAGACAGACAGACAGACAGACAGAGACAGACTGAGAGAGAGGCAAGAGAGACAGAGACAGAAAGAGAGAAAGACTGAGAAAGAGAGACAGACAGATAGACAGACAGACAGACAGACAGAGGATTGTTGTTTAGCTTTACCTATATTTACCTTGGATGTTTACAGAAGTGCCTTGACAAGAAACTATGAACGGACTGTTCTGGATCAAAGACAAGCATGGTAATGATGTGCACTTTGGGAACGCTGGTGACGTATGGGTTCCACCCTCTCCCTGCATCTCCGACTTCAGGGGCAACATGATGAAATTACGTCAGATGGAGATGAGAAACGATGACGTCTTTCTTGCGTCATATCCTAGAAGTGGTGAGGTTTTGTGTGGAATTGTCGTAATTTATGTATGTATCACTTTTTTTTATATATACAGACACAAGAAGATCATTGATAAAGACGATTAGGAAAAGACAAGCAACATTTATAGGGCATTTTATGAAGAAAGGGGAATTAGAGCACCTGGTCACAACAGGAAAGCTGCAGGGAACAAAATGCCAGGTAGACCCAGGGAGAAAATATCTGACGGACCTGCAGGGTGGCTCAGGACATAGAGGATGGGAGATGTGCTTGCAGCGTCAATGGATAGATACATATGGAGTGCCATGATCGCCAACGCCATGCGGCAAGGCACTATGATGATGATGATGATTGATGATGATGATGATGATGATGATGATGATGATGATGATGATGATGACTACTATTTATTTTTTTGTGGGAGTTTAGTATTCATTTCAAGAGGGATTCAACACATTTAGATAATTCCATATCCGTATACCCAGATCTGTTTCCCCCATGGGGATGCCAGGGCCTCTTTCAGTATAAAAGTATCCCCACCTTCTGGAAATTCTGTGCTAGAAATTTCCTCTTTTCTGTCACTCTTTTCGTTTCTGCCTTGTTCCTTTGTATTCTGTCATTTCTTCTTATCAAGTTTTGCCTTGCTGGTCCATTCACCCGTATGTGTTCAATAATGTCTTACGTACTTTCTCTTAGGATTGATAATTGGGTACGTGTATTAAGTGCATTTTTGGCTCGGGGGAAGTGAGATAATCGGAAGCAATTTTTGATAAGTTAGGCCCGTTTGTATATATGTTTTACTGTCCCTATTCATGATTGAATTTGTATTTAGGTATGTTTTTTAAATCCCCTTTATGATAAATTGGACGGAGTTGTCTACGCCAGGGCTATTTCCTTAGATTATGTGCGCAAATGTATTGATATGTGTACTTAAT
>CM060313.1:1744805-1747305 GCA_030674185.1 Monoplex corrugatus | reverse complement strand
TTTTTCCTGTATATGGATTAGAATTTTTCTGTTTTTATCTTCATTCAAAATATTGATTATAATTTTATGTACAACTATTGCATGCATAAACACACACACACGCATGCAAACATAGCACACGCACACACACACACACTCTCTCTCTCTCTCTCTCTCTCTCTCTCTCTCACACACACACACACACACACACACACACACACACACACATTCTTACAAACACACGCGCACAGCAACGCACACGCACGCACACACACATGTATACACACACACGTACGCAAGCACACACACGCAGCAATATATAAACACAGTATGCCTCTTTATTCATATGAAAAATCTGTTAATCTTTCTTCATTACATAAGTCAGTGTTTACATTTTAATATTCTGTGGTTTCTTATGTGTCTTCTTACTTGTATAGCTTTAATGTTTGTTGTTATCTTATTGTGTATGTGATTGTGAACATTTTTTATCACCTTTTGCCTTTCTTGCGAAATGTAAAGCGCTGGTGAGCATGTTTTTATATGGAATATGCGCTATACAAATAAACATTATTATTATTATTATTATTATTTCAGTCTTCCTGCTGTTTAGTTCCAGCCCCTTACCTTTGCTTTCCATTTCTAGTATATTCACAAGGTTTTGTAGGTCCCTTTTATAAAATCACTGGTGATAAATTGGACGAGTGGTCAATGCCAGGGGCATAACCTTAGATTACGGGCGCGAATGCGTTGACATGCATACTTAATTTTCTTTTCCAGATGTTCTTTTCTGTTTTCTCCGGTGAGGTACGATGTACATTTTGAGATGGTGATTGCCCTGATATGGCTCTGCGCAGTCGTCTGGGCTTTAAACAACATTAACTACAAGACCTTGCCAGCGCGTGGGGCTGATAATGATGCCTTGCATGGAGTGGTCAACGCCAGGGGCATCTCCTTGGATTATGTGCGCGAATGCATTGATATCTGTGCTTCATTTTCTTTCTTTCCATTTTCTTCCTGTTGAAGTATTGTGTTTGTTTTGAAGCGGGTTTTAGCACTAATATGGCTGTACGCAGCCGGCTGGGCTTTAAAAAAATGTAATATCAGTTGAAAATAAAAGCCTTTTGGATGTGTACAGAGTTGATGTAGATCTCTGTCTCTGTTACATTGTTCCATGATATTTCACGGGTGAATATTTGTCTGTACATCCCCTTCCTTTTTGAAAATCTGCCTGTCCCTTCCTTACTTGTTTGTCTGTGCTATCTGAGATTCGCATGAAACAAAACAAGAACAAACAAACAAACAAACCAAATGATACAAGTGCCAAACACCAAAAGCAAAACCAGGATTGGATTTTTTTTTTTTTTTTTTTTTTTTTTTTTGCAATGGGAAAGTCACGTACGCTATTTAAAAAGTCCGCGTGTGTGTTTGTTCGTATGTGTGTGTGTGTGTGTGTGTGTGTGTGTGTGTGTGTGTGTGTGTGTGTGTGTGTGTGTGTGTGTGTGTGTGTTGTGTGTGTGTTTGTGTGTGTAGTGTGTGTTTGTGTGTGTGTGTGATGTGTGTGGTGTTTGTGTGTGTGTATGTGTGTGTGTGTGTGTATGTATGTATGTATGTATGTTTTGTGTGTGTGTGGTGTGTGTGTGTGTGTGTGTGTGTGTGTGTGTGTGTGTGTGTGTGTGTGTGTTTCAGACTGGTACGGAGACTGGTTTGACCATGTCTTAGATTGGGAAGAAATGGCAACAGAGCATCCAGATCACGTGTTGCTTTCCAACTTTGAAGAAATGAAAAAGGTGCGACGTACCCATAGTATCATGATCTAACGAGAAAGAGAGACAGACAGACAGACAGACAGACAAACAGAGACAGAGAGAGAGAGACAGAGGGGAGAGAGATACAGGACAGAGAGAGAGGGAGACGGAGAGAGAGAGGACAGGGAGAGAGATAGGAGAGAGTGGGAGAGAGAGAGAGAGACAGAGAGGACAGAGAGAGAGAGAGACAGAGACAGAAGACAGAGAGAGAGGACAGGGAGAGAGATAGGAGAGAGAGAGGGAGAGAGAGAGACAGACAGACAGACAGAAACAGAGAGAGGACAGACAGAGATTGGAGAGAGAGGGAGGGAGAGAAACGAGAGAGAGAGAGAGAGCGAGAGAGAGAGAGAGAGTATATGTGTTTGACCGAGACAATAACAAGTTAGGTCAGGGGTCATTCATCGAACAGGTTTAAGTGTACCCTAGCTCAGTATCCTCTGGTGTGTGTGTGGTGTTGTGTGGGTGTGGTGTGTGTTGTGGTTGTGGTGTGTGTGTGTGTGTTCTCTGTGTGTGTGTGTGCCTGTGTAAGCGTGCTGGGGTCTATGTTTCTGTCGTGTTGTGTGTGCGTGTGTTGTGTATGTATGTGTTTGTGTGTGTATGTGTGTGTGCCTGTGTGCGTGTGTGTGGGTTGTGTGTTGTGTGTTGTGTGTGTGTGTGTGTTGTGTGTTGTGTTTTGTGTGTGTGTGTGTGCTGTGTGCGTGTGTGTGGTCTGATGT
>CM060313.1:1714805-1737305 GCA_030674185.1 Monoplex corrugatus | reverse complement strand
TTTAGCTTACTTACTTATGTTTATATCTTTGTATTCAGTTTTGCTTCTTTAAACTACCTGCTGATAATCTGGGCGGAATGTTCAAAGCCAAGGGCATATCCTTACATTATGCAAACGCATTGATGAGTGTGTTTAATTTTCTTTTTTATTTTTTTTTTCAGTCAGTAAGATGGTATATGTGTTTTGAAATGTTTATTGCCCTGATATAGCTCAGGGCAGCCCGGTTTGGCTTTAAACAATAATAATAAACTTCATTTACAAGTTTTTCCTTTTTTTTTTTTTCAAACGTTTAGGCAAGTGTTAATACAATAATAACAAAAAATCTGCATTCTTATCGAACAGATATAAAGAGATAACGATCGTGACAAGTAAAATACATAAATAGGTATAATGCTACCAATTTTGAAGAACAAGGTCTCCCAACAGTGTAAAAATCGCTACTCACAGTTCCGTAGCTTTCGATGGCGTTCTCGCCATCTTCGTCAGCGCTCTAATGCTGTCTGCGTGAATCTCTACTCAGATCTCGCGAACATGGGATGAACCCAGTTCACGAGATCGAATCAGAGAATGGTACACCGGGGGCAGGGTGTAACGGCCCCGGTCCCTGTTGAGCGGGGGGTTGGTGGCTGCGATGTAGATGGCCTCCTTGACTCCTCGCTGGAACCACTTATTTTCTCTGTCCAGGATGTTGACATTGTCCGCACTGAATTGATGTTTTTCGGCGTGTAGGTGAGCTCCTACTGGAGAAGAGTCCCTCTTGTGTTCTGTTAGTCTCTTCTGAAGGGGGCGTTCAGTTTCACCGACATAATGTTGGTTACAGTCCTGGCAGTCTATTCTGTATATAATGCCAGCTTTGTCGAGTTTGCTGGTTTTGTCCTTGGGGGTGACCAGCTGGCTGCGTATGGTGTTGGAAGGTTTGGAATGTACAGCCACCCCCAGTTTTCTGATCTTTCTGGACAGAGCGTCACTCACACCTCCTACGTATGGGATGGTGATGTGTCCCTTGCGCTGGTGTTGTTTCACTGGCTGTTGGGATGCGGTGTTGGATTTCCTGCCTCCCGGGCTGTTCCAGGCCCACTTTTTGTAGCCCGAGATGGTGAGCACTTTTTTCAGGTGGTTTGTCTCCTTGTCTTTTGCCTCTTGGGTACTGCATATGGTGTTAGCTCTGTGGGTAAGGGTTCGAATCACTCCCAGTTTGTGTTCAAGGGGCTGGTGGCTGTCGAACTGTAAATATTGGTCCGTATGAGTTGGTTTACGGTAGACCGAGAAGGATAGAATGCCATCAGTTCTGGTGATGAGGGTGTCCAGCATGGCTATGGAGTTGTTCTGTTCCACTTCCCTCGTGAATTTGATGGCAGGGTGTTGGTTGTTCAGATGTTCTGTGAACTGTTCGACCAGTTGCTGGGGGAGGATAATCATGGTGTCGTCTACGTAGCGCCCCCAGTATCGTGGTGGGGAGTGGAAAGAAGCCAATGCTTTCTCTTTACACTGTTGGGAGACCTTGTTCTTCAAAATTGGTAGCATTATGTCTACCCCCCAGCTGTTGAAACTTCCCCTACGTCACATAAATAGGTGTGTGTGTATGTTCATTTATGATCACACACACACACACACACACACACACACACACACACACGCACGCACGCACGCACACACACATACACACACGCGCGCGCGCGTGCACGCACGCAGGCACACAACTTCATTCATATATCATTGTAAAGGGATGTCATGTATTTTCCAGTGATACCAATATGCTGGTGGACAAGGTGCGGGAGCCAAAGGGTTAAGTGGGCTGTGTACGGTGATTCTTGCGACAAGAATTAACAAGAAACACCACGAGGGTGCGGATGTACCTGGAGTACCAATGTGGTGTTTGTTGTTGTAGTGGCTAGACTAGTTCTTGTGACAAGAGTTAACAAGAAACACCACGAGGGTGCGGGTGTACCTGGAGTACCAATGTGGTGTTTGTTGTTGTAGTGGCTAGATTAGTTCTTGTGACAAGAGTTAACAAGAAACACCACAAGGGTGCGGATGTACCTGGAGTACCAATGTGGTGTTTCTTGTTATAGTAGCTAGACTAGTTCTTGCGACAAGAGTTAACAAGAAACACCACAAGGGTGCGGGTGTACCTGGAGTACCAATGTGGTGTTTCTTGTTATAGTGGCTAGACTAGTTCTTGCGACAAGAGTTAACAAGAAACACCACAAGGGTGCGGGTGTACCTGGAGTACCAATGTGGTGTTTCTTGTTATAGTAGCTAGACTAGTTCTTGCGACAAGAGTAAACAAGAAACACCACGAGGGTGCGGACGGGACCTGGAGCACAAATGTGGCATTTCTTGGCATCGGCGTGGATTTGACCCTCAGGTGGCCACATAGTTAAGCGGGCTGTCAGGGGCGTGTAACAGAACCACAGACTCAGGATCTGATGTTTAATCTTCAGTTCCAACCAGCAATATAAAAGCTGCCCTATTCCTGGCCATCTTCATGTTCAAATCATTCTGATGGTTTCAGCATAGTTTTTCTTATGTACTTTCTCTTCATATATGTTATTTTGCGTAGGAGTCTGTCAGATGGAAGATGGGTGGAGCGCACATGGACTTGTCTGAGTGCAACGAATCTTTCTTGATATAAAGTCTTAAACTTTTTGCAGATGAAATGTTTTATTATGTTTTACAGACTATGACAAAAAAATTTAAACCAACAATATATATATTGTTTGCTTTAAGTATATGTTATTTCCTTTAACTTTTTGCCATAGTCTTTATAACATATACATACATATATATATATATATATATATATATATATATTTTAATATATATATATATATCATCATATGCACACTGCAAGAAACTGTACAATCCGGTGGAATTCCAATTGTCCATTTTGTGCATACGCAAGTGTTCTTGCGCGCAACGGTGTGTGTATCTAAGCGTGTGTGTGTGTGTGTGTGTGTGTGTGTGTGTGTGTGTGTGTGTGTGTGTGTGTGTGTGTGTGTGTTGCGCGCTCGTGTGTGTGTGCATGTATGCGTGTGCGTAGAGGGCGAAAGGGAGTCGTTTGCAAAAAAAATATATACCGCTGAATAATACGCTACAAGGTACAAGACTGTTTATTGTTCAAAGTGAAATGAAGCAATGAGCGTTTGATGTTTTAATAAGTGTTTTGAGCAAATTAACAGATATTATGTTTATTTTCAGCTTCACTTCATTTGATATGATGATGGGTTTTTTTCTCTTTGGGTTTGGGGGTGGTTGTTGTTGTCGTTGTTGTTGTTGCTGTTGTTGTTTTGTCTTTTCCATTCGTGCACCCTTCAACTGATCACGTCTTGAACTGTGCTTCATAATGTTGTGATGATGCATGATGATGGTGATGAAGGATAATCATGATGCTGTGGAATTCCATACTCGACTGAGACTGCCAGACAGGGCAGTACTTTTCTCTTCCTTTTCATGATATTATCCTGCCGTCAACCAGGCCCGAGAGACACATACACCTGCGGGTGTTGGTCAGGAAAATTTCAACACCTGCGGGTGTTGGTCAGGAAAATTTCAACAACACCCTCGCTGACCTCTGTGAAGTAGATGATACGATGCAAGATAAGGAGACGTTATTTTGAAATTGTACAGCTTGTGTTTGAAGTTTAATAATCGCACAAATGAGAATGTGTTTAAGTTATACAAATGAAGGTGTAAAATGGTAAAGAGTATGTTCTAAGGTTGTTGTTTTTTTTTCCTAAAGTGCAACGAGCATGCTGCTTTGACATGGACGATTTGCTCTATGTATCCCAATGGAATTATCGTTGATGTTGTGATGATGATGATGTTGATGATGAGGAAAATTATCATGATGATGATGATGATGGTGTTTTTTTTAATTGTTATCATCATCATCGTCATCATCATTATCATTATTATTATTATTATTATTATTATTATCATCATCATTCTTATTGTTATTGTTATTGTTTATTAATGTTATCATCATCATCATTACTGTTATTGCTATTATTATTATTATTATTATCGTCGTCGTCGTCATCATCATCATCATCATTTTATTAGTAGTAGTAGTAGTATTGTTATTATCATTTATTATTATTATTATTAGTCATTATCATTATTATTATCATTATTATTATTATTATTTATTACTTATTATTATGATCATCATCATAATTATTATAAGTGTAGTATCAGTATTATTGTTGTTATTATTAGTAGTATTAGTGTTAGTATTTATTATGTTCTTATTTTACTATTATTATATTATATAATTGATATTATTATTATTGTTGTTGTTGTTGTCATTATATTATTATTATCATGGTAGTATGTAGGCCTTTTAAGATAATAAGCTCACGTCCTGAGGTGTGAGTGTACATGTTGATATTTTGTTACATCGTGTGCCTTATAAACTGCAGCCAGGCAGATACAAATTGAAGAAAGAGAAAATAGATACATTTACCGGTTCTTTTTCAATTCTGTTGACACTGTTAGCATATATATCATGATTCTTTATTTCTTTTCATATATGTCTGTGGGGAAATGCTACATGCTGAAGTAATTCTTAGGTAATTTGGGCCTGTTTTTATATACATTTTAGTGTCACTGGTTATGTTTAAATTTGTATTCAGGTATGTTTTTTTTTTAAATCCTCTGTGTGATAAATTGGACGGAGTGGTCAACGTCAGGGGCATCTCCTTAGATTATGTGCGCGAATGCATTGGTATGTGTACTTATGTTTATCTTTTTTTCCTTTCTTGTTGAAGTATTGTGTATGTTTTGAAACGGTTATTGCACTGATATGGCTCTACGCAGTCGGCTGGGCTTTAAACAAAACATTTGTATTCAGGTTAATTTTATTAACCTCCCTGATAATGAAATGGACGGAACTGTTAAATCCAGGGACAGATTCTTGTATTATGTGCACGAATGCATTGATATGTATACTTCATTTTCTTTCCCGGCTTTTCTTTCTCTGTTGTTGTGTGTGTTTTGAGATAATTATGGCCCTGATACGGCCCTGTACAGTTGGCCAAGCAGCCGCCAGGCCACCCAGCAACGGAGATCCTGCATGTGGTCGGTACTCAGGAGCATATGTAGGCTACTTGTACAAGAAGGAAAGACGTTACTTTTCGATCTGAATTAGTCTCCCTCTTCCAGTCCACGGTGGTTTTTTTGTTTGTTTGTTTGTTTCTTTCTTTTGTTGTTGTTGTTGGTGGTGGTGGTGGTTTTTGTTGTTGTTTTTTTGTTTGTTTGTTGTTGGTTTTTTTGGTTTTTTTGAGAGAGAGAGAGAGAGAGATGCAAGGTCTGCTGCTTCTTGTTGGTGCTATACAAGCAATACTGCGTCGGTGTTTTGTTGTTGTTGTTGTTGTTGTTGTTTGTTTGTTTGTTTTTGTTTTGTTTTTGGTCATTTATTCATATTGTTTAATTATGTATTTCTGGTATTTAGAATGTTATTTGTTTATTATCAATCTTTTGTCTGTATTATTTGTTTGGTGTATTTCCATACACTTTTAGTCATTTTAGTAAATAGTTTTGTGTGTGTGTGTGTGTGTGTGTTATGCGTGCGAGCGTGTATGTGTGTGCGCGTGTATGTGTGTGTGTGTGTGTGTTAATGTGTGTGTCTGTGCGTGCGTGTGCGTGCGTGCATGCATGCATGACAGAGAGAGAAAGAGAGAGAGTTATTGCCATCAACTGATACTGCGGTGTGTCACCATGGTCTAAAAGATACCAATATATTTATTAGTACACAAGAGTGGAAATCTATGTACCCGCTGGTAAACAAGAGACTCTCTAAAGCTGGGAATTTATATTCCCGATGCGACAAAACATTGACACGAAACCGGGATTCATATATCCATATATACAAAATGACAAGGCGGTTTCCCGCTGTTTTCTCTCTCTGTCTCTGTGTCTCTCTCTGTGTCTCTGTGTCTCTCTCTGTCTCTGTGTCTGTCTCTGTCTCTCTCTGTGTCTCTCTGTCTCTGTCTCTGTCTGTCTGTCTGTCTCTCTCTCTCTCTCTCTCTCTTTCTCTACTGTGTTTTGAGTTTTCAGTTTCAGTTTTTGAAGATAGTGTGCCTGTGCTTGGAAGAAATTCCACATGCGCTGACGCGATGGATGTCACATGTCATTTGCAAGTAACCAAGATCGTTCCAGTGATAAACTGATACCATGCTAGCATAAGATAAAAAAATGAAGTGATAAACTGATATAATACTAATATAAGATAAAAAGTGATATAGACTGTTACAGTACTTAGTATATGATAAAAGAGAAGTGCTTGACTGATACAATACTAGTATAAGATAAAGTGATAGACTGATACAATACTAGTATAAGATAAAGTGATAGACTGATACAATACTAGTATAAGATAAAGTGATAGACTGATACAATACTAGTATAAGATAAAGTGATAGACTGATACGATACTAGTATAAGATAAAGTGATAGACTGATACAATACTAGTATAAGATAAAGTGATAGACTGATACAATACTAGTATAAGATAAAGTGATAGACTGATACAATACTAGTATAAGATAAAGTGATAGACTGATACAATACTAGTATAAGATAAAGTGATAGACTGATACAATACTAGTATAAGATAAAGTGATAGACTGATACGATACTAGTATAAGATAAAGTGATAGACTGATACAATACTAGTATAAGATAAAGTGATAGACTGATACGATACTAGTATAAGATAAAGTGATAGACTGATACAATACTAGTATAAGATAAAGTGATAGACTGATACAATACTAGTATAAGATAAAGTGATAGACTGATACAATACTAGTATAAGATAAAGTGATAGACTGATACAATACTAGTATAAGATAAAGTGATAGACTGATACAATACTAGTATAAGATAAGTGATAGACTGATACAATACTAGTATAAGATAAAGTGATAGACTGATACGATACTAGTAATAAGATAAAAAAAAGAAGTGATAGACTGATATAATACTAATATAAGATAAAAAGTGATATAGACTGATACAATACTAGTATAAGATAAAGTGATAGACTGATACGATACTAGTATAAGATAAAAAAAAAGAAGTGATAGACTGATACAATACTAGTATAAGATAAAAAGTGATATAGACTGATACAGTACTTAGTATATGATAAAAGAGAAGTGCTTGACTGATATAATGCTAGTATCTTGAGAAACTGACACTAAAACTGAAACTGAAACTGAAAATTGTGCTGTGTCATGTGTCTTGTGGGTGTCGGGGTATATGGATTAGCAGCTTTATTTCGGGTATATAATAAAACTTGGATCCCTTTCTTGACGCATAAAGCCAAGCGCAGGCAGCTTTAACACGAACCCGATGATGCTATAATTATGTATATTTACATTGTTACAGTTGATATGTCTTCTGAGCGATGTTTTAGAGCGTTCAGGGATTGTAATAATCATGTTTTATGTGGATTTTTGTTTTGTTTTGTTTTCTACAAACATATTATCTATGTTTGTTCCTGATCATAGCCGGTGAAAAAGAAATCCAATTTTACCCATGGCTTTTTTTACCGCTGTTGTGGATTTTCTTTTATTTGAGAGAGAGAGAGAGAGAGAGAAGAAGAGAGTGTGTGTGTGTGTGTGTGAGAGAGAGAGAGAGAGAGAGAGTGTGTGTGTGTGTGTGTACGTGTGTATGTGTGTGTGTGTGTGTGTGTAGTGGTAGTGGTGTGTGTGTGTGTGTGATGGTGTGTGCGTGGTCGGCGTGCGTGTGTGTGTGTGTGTGTGTGTGTGTGTGTGTGTGTGTTGTGTGTGTGTGTGTGTGTTTAAAGAAGATATAAGAAATCAAACAACATACGAATCACAAACAAAGACACACACGCGAAATAAATAACAAACATGAAATCAAATTGCACACACGAAATCAAATAACACAGACTAAATCAATAACATATACAAAATCAAGTAACACTCCCTAAATCAAATAAAACATACGAAACGAAACGATCCATACCAAATCAAACAATTCACAAGAAATCAAGTAACAACACGCAATTAAACAACACACACGAAATCAAATAGCACACACAAAATATAATAACACACACGGAATCGAATACACACAAAATGAAACAACATACACGAAAGCAAATAACACACACAAAATAAAACAACGTACACGAAATCAAATACACACAAAATAAAATAACACACATGAAATCAAATAACACACGCGAAATGAAACGACACACGGATTCAAATAAAAAGTACAAAATCAAATAACACACACAAAATCAAACAACTCACACAAAGTCAAATAACACATACAAAATCAAATAGCACACACAAAATCAAATAAACACACACAAAATCAATCAACACACACAATCACATGACACAAACGAAATCAAATAACACACAAAATCAAACAACACACTGGAAATCAAATAACACATAATCAAACAACACTTACGAAATCAAACAAATGTCACGAAATCAAACGACACATGAAATCAAATAACATACGATATCAATTAACACACCTCAAACCAAACAACACACCCCAAATCAAAGGACACACGAAGTGTATAGCCCTGATAAGGCTCTAAGCAGTTGGCTGGGCGTTAAATTAAATACTGATCCTAAAAGAAATAATGATATTGATGACGATGACGATAATAACAATAATGATGGTGATGATGACAATAACAATAATAATAATGATGATAATAATAATAATGACAACGACGACGACGACGAACGAGATGACGATGATGACGACGACGACGACGAGGGAATGATGATGATGATGATGATCAAAGAAGAAGATGATGATGATGATGAATATAACACATACAAAATCAAGTAAGATATATAGAATCAAGTAATACATACAAATTCAAATCACACACGCAAATCGTCGAATAATATACATCATCATTATCAGGTGCCTTGCCGCATGGCGTTGGCGATTATGGACTTCCATCTGTCTCTGTCTCTTGTTGCCTCAAGCATCTCTTCCACCCTCCTTGTCCCCAGCCACTTTGCAAGTCCGTTTAGTATCTTCTCCCTGGGTCTGCCCTGTGCTCTCTTTCCCTCCAGATTTCCCGTTGTGACCAGGTGTTCCAATTCCCCTTTCCTCATAAAATGGCCTATAAATGTTGCCTGTCTTTTCCTGATCTTCCTTATGAATGATTTACTTGTGTTTGCCTCCATCAAAACTGTCTCGTTTGTTTTCTTTGCTGTCCATGGAACTCTCAACATTCTTCTTAGAAACCACATCTTGGCTGCATCAGTCTTGTTCTGGCTTTGCTTGTTGACTGTCCACACCTTGCAACCGCACAACAGCATTGGTTCTACATAACATTCAAGAACTCTCTTTCTGATGGTAACCAATAGGCATTTGTTGGTAAGAATGTTTTTGGTTTGGCTCGATTCTGCTGGCTATTTCTGATGTGCATCTGCCATCTGGTGAAATGATCGTTCCCAGCCTGTCCCAAATTTGTGCCATTTGCTGTTATTTTGCATGAGGGGATTTCATGTTTTTTACTGATCACCATGACTTCTGTCTTCCTGCTGTTTAGTTCCAACCCCTTACCTTTGCTTTCTATTTTAAGTAGGCCTATATTCGCAAGGTTTTGTAGGTCTCTTTCACTTTCTGCAATTAGCGCGGTGTTATCTGCATATCGAATGCTGTTTATCATTTTTCCTCCGACCTTTAATCCAGGGTCTTCATCTAGGTTTCTCATGATGTTTTCGCTGTAAAGTGAAAACAGATCTGGTGACAAAACACAACCCTGTCTGACTCCTCTTTTGATGTTTTGGAAAGAGCTTATATCGTTTTTTATTCTCATTGCAGCTGTTTGTTGCCAATACATATTTCTGATTATTCGTAGATCTTTTCCATCAATATTGAGTCGGTTGATCAATTCTTCATGTCTTACCGGATCGAAAGTCTTGGTATAATCAAGAAAGCATAAACATAAATCCTTGTTCATCTCGATTGACCTCTCTATGATAGTTCTTAGGATGTATATGGCATTAATAGTTCCATTCCCTTCACAAAATCCACAGAGTTCATCTGCTATTTCTCCTTTGATTCTATTCCTTGTCCTCATCATGATTATTCGATTGTGCGATGGAGTTCGCATTCTGTAGCACCTGTCTTCTTTGGAAGTGCAATGAAAATTGATTTTGACATATCTTTGGGGATATTTCCAGTGTCGTAAATTTCATTTAGGAGGACTGTTATTTTTTCTATACCAAATTCCTCCAGATACACATACAGTATCAAATAACATACTCGAAATCTAATAACACACGAAATCACACAAGATATATGAAATCCAATAATACGAAGGCAAATACATAAAAGATCAAACATTAAACGACATTAAACAACGCATAAGAAATGAAATACCGTATACTGAATGTCACGAGCAGACTGACAATGGTATTTAAGGGTTGCAACTCTTGTACAGCAGGGACTGTTAGGAGTTAATTACTTCCCGTTTTGTTTACGGGTTCCTTTTATGGTTTAGAGAGTAGCTAGCTATAAGGTGAAAAGGGGAAGGAGGTGTGACGCCTGTGACGTCAAAATCTTAGATGGAGCGGCCCATCTACCTAATTTGCATAGGTATAGAACGACGGTTGAGGTCGATCGTTCTTATGCAGAAAGTTAAGATTTTCCCCTCTTGATCTAGTGCTTTGGACTAGCCAAAGAAATTGTTTTGGGGAATTGTTCCGGTGGCGGGACTTGAACATTTAGACTGGTCTTTTTGTACAGTTTAGTTATAGGGTGGGTGATGGATCTGTTTTGGTAGGTTGGTTAATGGTGTATGGGATGAATGGAAGGTGGTTTGGTTGTGTAATGGTAGTATGGTGTTGGTAATAGTGTGTGTGAATGATTCCAACCCTGTATGCAAAACCTAAATGTGAAGTGCTCATACTAAGTTTGTATAGTATGTCCAGCGCTAGCAATCCCTAGACCGTATTAAGCTGGCGGTTTGTGACAAATTGGGGGCTCATCCGGGATAAGAATTTTGTACGGGTGGAAGGGTTATTATTGTGTTTTAAAGGTATTTTGGTTATTAGTAAGATGGCAGAGAGTGCTTTTCCAACCCCAGATACGACTCCTCGAGTATTGGGGCGGGGCAGGAGATTAGGTCTGGATTCAGTTCGGCCAGGTGGGACAGAAAGGATTAGTCCTATGTCAGAGTACAGGTTAGAGGGAGAGAAGATGGGGCTGACTGGAAATGACTTGGTTAGTTTTGTCCAGCAGTGTGCAGACAGGGCTCTCCATGAACGTGAACATCAAGCTGAGATGTTATTGAGAGAGAGAGAGAGCTGGCACTGAGGCAATCCTCGGTTCAGTCTGAGGAGAGGGGGTGGACAGTCGAGAGGGTACATCTGGATATGCCCTTCTTTGAAGATGGGGATAGTATTGATAGTTATCTTTGTCAATTCGAGCGGCTTGCAAAACTACAAGGGGGAAGTCGAGAAACATGGGCTATCCGGTTGGGAACACTTTTGAAAGGGAAAGCACGGGACGTTTATACCGGCTTTCTGAGGAGGAAGCAAGCAGTTACGATGACCTCAAAGCGGCGTTGTTATTGAAGTTTGAGGTGTCGGCCAACACCTACAGGGTCAAATTTGGACTGCAAAGAGGGAACCAGGCGATTCATATCGTCGCAATGTTTCAAACCTCCAGCTTTGGCTAAGTCGTTGGCTAGAGTTATCAGGCAGGAGGGCTACATTTGAGCAGCTTCGGGATTTGCTTCTGATGGAGCAGCTGCTAGCTGGAATGTCTGTAGAGTTAGCTACTTTTATCAGGGAGAGGCGACCCACCTCGGTCCTGGAGGCAGCTGACTTAGCCCAAGTGTATGACGAGGCACGGAAGGGACAGAAGATGTCTAAGCAAGGGGTGGTTCAGAGGAGTGAGCCCAAGGGGTCAATTCCTACTCGGGTGACTGAGTTAGTGTGCTTTTTCTGTCAAAAGAAGGGCCACAAGAAGTCTGATTGTCTGCAGTGGAAAAAAGAAAAGGGGAAGAATATTAGGGCGGTGGTGACCTCTATTCATCACGAACCAGCTTCAGGACAGGTGGGAGAACTATGTGGCAAATGTTCACAGAAGAAGTTTATAGGGCACTGTGTGGCCACAGTGGGAACACACTCTGTGCAAGCGTTACGGGATACAAGTGCTGAGCTCTTTGTTGTCCGTGAAAGCCTGGTGGCTCCAAACCAGAGAACTGGAGAGTACTCCAAGGTTACCCTGGCAGATTCCAGTGGGAATGAGGAGTTACCCCTAGCTTGGGTGGAAATCCAGTCTCCCTTCTACACCGTTACTACAAAGGCCATTCTAATGAGAGACCCTATTGTTGACTTGCTGATAGGGAATATAGCGGTAGGGAAGGATGGTTCATGTAGTGACGTCCCGGTCTACAAAGTTGTAGCGTACAGTGGGGTGTCTGTTGTGACGAGGGCTCAACACGCAAGGGAGAAGTTCAGGCCTCTCAAGCCTACCATGGAAGAGATAGGTGGAGTCACCCCAAGTGAACTCAAAGCCGCTCAGGTGGGGGATGCAACCCTGGATAGATTTCGCTTGTTAGCCAAGAAGGGGGAATCTCGACAGGCAGGGAAGTCTGGCTGCGTAAGTTTCCAAGAGCAAAAGGGCATTTTGTACCGTCAGTATGTTGGCAAGGAGGGAACTTGCAGGCAGGTGGTAGTTCCGGTAAGGTTCAGGCGGAACTTTTAAGGCTGTCACATGAATCCTTGATGGGAAGCCACCTGGGGACCAGGAAGACCCTGGAAAGGATATGGCAACATTTTTTCTGGCCAGGGATTTGTGCCGATGTGCGACGCTTTTGCCTGTCTTGCGATCTGTGCCAGAAAACGACCGCGAGGGGTCGTACCAAGAAGGTTCCGCTGGTGAGGATGCCACTTATTGACACTCCGTTCCATCGAGTTGCGATAGATTTGGTGGGTCCAATCCAGCCAGCGGCGCAAAGTGGAAATCGCTATGTATTGACCGTGGTGGATTATGCCACGCGGTACTCTGAAGCAGTACCTCTGAAAACCATTGAAGCAGAGAGGGTGGCGGAGGCGTTGTTTGGGATCTGGTCACGGGTCGGTATTCCTTCCGAGGTGTTGACCGATAGAGGAACCCAATTTACCAGTGACGTCATGGGCCAGGTAAACCGACTGTTGTCGATCAAGGGCCTGACCACCACTCCCTACCACGCTAAATGCAATGGGCTGGTAGAACGCTTCAACGGCACTCTCAAGTCTATGCTGAAGAAGTTGTGTCAGGAACAGCCTCGGCATTGGGACCGGTATCTGCCGGCCCTTCTGTTCGCCTATCGTGAGGCACCCCAAGAGAGTTTAGGGTTTTCGCCCTTCGAACTCCTGTACAGGCGAACGGTTCGGGGACCTCTCACTGTTCTGAGACTGGCATGGACTGATGAGGAGGCTTCAGAGGAGGTTAAGACCACAGCGCAGTATGTGATTGATCTCCGGAACCGGCTGGAGGAGACTTGTGCTGTGGCGCGGCAAAATCTGGAAAAGGCTTCCTGCCGCTACGCCAAATACTTCAATCAATAGCGCGGTATCGCACATTCCAACCAGGGAGCAAGGTTTTGTTGCTGCTGTCCGCCAGACACAACAAGCTTCAAGTGAGCTGGCAAGGGCCGTTTGAAGTGGTTGAAAGGGTTGGTGAAGCTGACTACCGGGTGAATGTGGGTGGTAAACTGAGGCTGTATCATGCCAACCTGTTAAAACTGTACCACGAGAGGGGTGAAGAGGGCCTTAGTCGATGTCCTACCGCTCATGTGGCCGTGGTGATGGGAGAAGGGACTTCCCAGGGAGACAAGGAGATTCCATTGTGCCCACTGCGAAAGGAAGAGTCTGCTGCGGATGTGCATCTTGGGCTGCTCTGTCAAAAGAACAGCATGAGCAGGTTTCACAGATCCTGAAACGCAAGTCGCGGGTAGTGACCGATCTCCCTTTGCGTACGGAGTTGGCAGAATTCGAGTTGACTTTGCGCGAAGCCACTCCAGTAAGGGTCAAGCAATACCCTCTCCCACATGCAAAGCAGGCCATAGTGTGGAAAGAGGTGGAAGACATGATTGGGTTGGGTGTCATTGAACCAGCAAGCTCACCCTACAATTCTCCCATTGTGTTGGTGGCAAAGAAAGACGGGTCAGTTCGATTCTGTGTTGATTACCGGAAACTGAACCTAGTGACCGAATTCGATGCAGAGCCTTTACCTGACACTGAATATCTATTCAGTCAGCTTGGCAAAGCAAAATATCTGTCCAAGATAGATCTGTCAAAAGGGTATTGGCAGGTGCCGATCAGAGAGGAAGACAGACCAAAGACTGCTTTTTCTTCCCCTCTTGGACAATTCCAATGGACCGTGATGCCTTTTGGCCTACAAAATGCTGTGGCCGTCTTTAGCCGCATGATGAGGCAATTGTTGCGGCCATTGGAACGGGAGGACATCCAAAACTACATGGACGATGTGATCATTGCCACGGAAACGTGGACCCAACATTTGGAGGCACTTGAAGCTTTGTTTGGAAGGCTGGATGAGGTAAACTTGTCGGCCCGGCCTTCAAAGTGCTTCATTGGCTTCAATGAGTTGGAGTTCCTGGGTCACCGGGTGGGTGGAGGTAAAATGCAACCTACAGAGGACAAGATAGAGAGGATTCGTGAGGCCCCTAGGCCTTCTATGAAGAAAGAAGTACGGTCCTTTCTGGGTTTGGCTGGGTACTACAGAAGGTTCGTTCCAAACTTTTCTACCCTGGCTGCTCCCCTGACTGACCTCACTAAGAAGGGTTGTTCCAATCAAGTCACATGGAGTGAAAGCTGCGAGAAAGCCTTCCGGACTCTGAAAGACCGGCTCAGCTGTGAACCAGTGGTCCAACTGCCGGATCCAGAGGCACCTTTCGTGTTACGGACAGATGCATCGACTGAAGGCTTTGGAGCCGTTCTGCTCCAAGAAGAAGGGTTGTGGCGACTCATACATTATGCCAGTCGGAAGTTGTCCATGGCAGAAAGGAATTATGCCACAGTGGAGTTGGAGTGTCTAGCTGTGGTGTGGGCATTGGGAAAGTTTGAACCTTACCTGTATGGAAGGCATTTCTACCTTCAAACTGATCACCAACCCTTGGCTTTTCTGCAGAAAGCCAAGCACACCAATAGTCGGTTGATGAGATGGGCATTGTTGTTGCAGCCATATTCCTTCACAGTCCAGGTGATTCCTGGGAAAGAGAATGTGGGAGCTGACTTTTTGAGTCGGGTGAATTAGTCTGAGAACCAGTCAATTGTTGGTTTCTGAGTGAAACTGTAGTTTCATCCTGAGTTGGGGGGAGATTGTCACGAGCAGACTGACAATGGTATTTAAGGGTTGCAACTCTTGTACAGCAGGGACTGTTAGGAGTTAATTACTTCCCGTTTTGTTTACGGGCTTCCTTTTATGGTTTAGAGAGTAGCTAGCCAATAAGGTGAAAAGGGGAAGGAGGTGTGACGCCTGTGACGTCAAAATCTTAGATGGAGCGGCCCATCTACCTAATTTGCATAGGTATGGAACGACGGTTGAGGTCGATCGTTCTTATGCAGAAAGTTAAGATTTTCCCCTCTTGATCTAGTGCTTTGGACTAGCCAAAGAACTTGTTTTTGGGGAATTGTTCCGGTGGCGGGAGTCTCGCCACAGCCAGCGTGGGGATAGGCCGCATTTGGTTTAACTGTTTAGTACATTTGGTACTGTGTGCTGAAGGTAGATTCGGCTAGGGGCAGGGTTCTGCCAAGGAACGGATTCGTTCAACAGGTGTGGATGGGAGTGAACCAGCTGGGCAGTGCTGCTGAAGGAACTATATTTTTCTTTTGGTGATGGTGGATGTAACTGTGTCATGGATAATTATTCCCTGGAGTAAGGGGTCTGTGTTAATCCACAGGAGAGATCGATCCAGCAATATCCAGCAGTGTCCAGTATTCCCCAGGAGCGGACCAGTGGTGTCCAGTATTCCCAGTGTCCAGTACCAGTCTTCAATGGACAAGAGCTGAGGCGTATGACCGGAGGGGCACCAGCGGAGGCAGTGTGGCGGTGGCGATCACCGGGGTTTCCGGGCAGCAACCGAGCTAAGTGAAGCTGACTGACATTATAAGGCCATTACGTCATTGAAGCTGGCAATGATGATTTGTAGGGCCATGTTGAATGTGTTGTAGGGAAGCCGTTTTTGTGAATTTAAGTAGATTTTGTGCATGAGTGTGGAAGAGTGAGTGAAAGGAAAATGTTGGATTTTTTGTCTTAGTTTTTGTTGTTGTTGTTGATTAGAAATAAATGTTGGGACTTGAACATTTAGACTGGTCTTTTTGTACAGTTTAGTTATAGGGTGGGTTGATGGATCTGTTTTGGTAGGTTGGTTAATGGTGTATGGGATGAATGGAAGATGGTTTGGTTGTGTAATGGTAGTATGGTGTTGGTAATAGTGTGTGTGAATGATTCCAACCCTGTATGCAAAACCTAAATGTGAAGTGCTCATACTAAGTTTGTATAGTATGTCCAGCCGCTAGCAATCCCTAGACTGTATTAAGCTGGTGGTTTGTGACACTGAATCAAACTATGCTGTCTGATTTATACAGCACACATAAAATCAAATTACACACAGGAAATCACATAAGTCGAATAAAATTATATGTGATAGCAAATGACATATTACAAAATGCAGTAGCATGTACGAAACGACATAACATAACATAACATAACATAACATAACATAACATAACATAACATAACATAACATAACATAACATAACATAACATAACATAACATAACATAACATAACATACGTATGAAACCAAAACTAACATCGGAAATAAAACAATGTAGACAATACACACACACCACACACACACACACACACACTCACACACACACACACACACACACACACACACACACACACACACACACAAACACAAACACACACACACACACACATACACACACACACACACAACCAATACACGTGAAATGAAACGATACATACAAAAATCAAACACAGAAAGACACAAAAATCAAAGACACAAAAATAAAACACACAAAGATACAAAAATCAAACACATAAAGACAGACAAAAATCAAACACATAAAGACAAAAATCAAACACACAAAGACAGACAAAAATCAAACACACAAAGACAGACAAAAATCAAACACACAAAGACAGACAAAAATCAAACACACAAAGACAGACAAAAATCAAACACACAAAGACAGACAAAAATCAAACACACAAAGACAGACAAAAATCAAACACATAAAGACAAAAATCAAACACACAAAGACAGACAAAAATCAAACACACAAAGACAGACAAAAATCAAACACATAAAGACAAAAATCAAACACACAAAGACAGACAAAATCAAACACACAAAGACAGACAAAAATCAAACACACAAAGACAGACAAAAATCAACACACACAAGACAGACAAAAATCAAACACACAAAGACAGACAAAAATCAAACACACAAAGACAGACAAAAATCAAACACACAAAGACAAAAATCAAACACATAAAGACACAAAAATCAAACACATAAAGACACAAAAATCAAACACACAAAGACAGACAAAATCAAACACACAAAGACAGACAAAAATCAAACACATAAAGACACAAAAATCAAACACATAAAGACACAAAAATCAAACACATAAAGACAAAAATCAAACACATAAAGACAAAAATCAAACACATAAAGACAAAAATCAAACACAATAAAGACACAAAAATCAAACACATAAAGACAAAAATCAAACACATAAAGACAAAAATCAAACACATAAAGACACAAAAATCAAACACACAAAGACAGACAAAAATCAAACACACAAAGACAGACAAAAAATCAAACACACAAAGACAGACAAAAATCAAACACACAAAGACAGACAAAAATCAAACACACAAAGACAGACAAAATCAGACACAAAAAGACAAAAATCAAACACAAAAAGACAAAATCAAACACACAAAGACATACAAAAATCAAAACACAAAGACATACAAAAATCAAACACACAAAGACAGACAAAAATCAAACACACAAAGACATACAAAAATCAAACACACAAAGACAGACAAAAATCAAACACACAAAGACAGACAAAAATCAAACACAAAAGACAAAAATCAAACACACAAAGACATACAAAAATCAAACACACAAAGACATACAAAAATCAAACACAAAGACATACAAAAATCAAACACACAAAGACAGACAAAATCAAACACAACACAAAACAGACAAAAAATCAAACACACAAAGACAGACAAAAATCAAACACAAAAGACATACAAAAACAAACACAAAAAACAACAAAGACAACAAAAATCAAAGACACAAAAGACATACAAAAATCAAACACACAAAGACATACAAAAATAAAACACACATAGACATACAAAAATCACACACATAAAAAGAGACAAAAATCAAGCACATAAAACAAAGCATGCAAAATCAAAGGTAACCTCTAACTCAAACGCCACATAAATCACACGCCAATGGCGTATGGCAGAAGAAGACAAACTGTAGCATGTTCCTCAAACTATTGCTGTCAAAAGCCATCAGTCACATGTTGACGTTCAACGGCAGCTCGCTACGCGGGGTATACGGCAGCTGTACGCAAAATCTGCATGTTAAAATCAGCCACGGTGGCAAAGCGGTTAAAGACAACGGATTTAGGATTGAAGGTTGGAGGTTGTAACCCACCTCATGTTCATATTATTGTGGAGGGTTTCGTCTCTATTAGCTTCTTGAAACTATCTTAAGCTTTGAACGAGACAAGCAATGAAAACTGAAGTAAACTTGATTTCTAATGAAAGAAAGACAGAAAGAGAGAGAGAGAGAGGGGGGGGGGAACTTTTATTCAAGTAGGTAATGACTCCATATGAAGGGATGTGGTCAATACACTGTACAAATACATTTTACATAGTATGCATATTACACACACAGACACACATACACACACACACACACACACACACACACACACACACACACACACACACACACACACACACATACATCATCATCATCAGGTGCCCTGCCGCATGGCGTTGGCGATTATGGACTTCATCTGTCTCTATCACTTGTTGCCTCAAGCATCTCTTCCAAGCTCCTTGTCTCCAGCCACCCTGCAAGTCCGTATAATATCTTCTCCCTGGGTCTACCCGGTGCTCTTTCCCTCCAGCTTTCCCGTTGTGACCAGGTGCTCCAATTCCCCTTTCCTCATAAAATGGCCTATAAATGTTGCCTGTCTTTTCCTAATCTTCCTCATCAATGATCTTCTTGTGTGTGCCTCCATTAAGACTGTCTCGTTTGTTTTCTTTGCTGTCCATGGAACTCTCAACATTCTTCTTAGAAACCATATCTCGGTTGCCTCAATCTTGTTCTGGCTTTGCTTGTTGACTGTCCACGCCTCGCAACCGTACAACAGTATTGGTTCTATTAACATTCAAGAACTCTCTTCCTGATGTTAATTGATAGGCATTTGTTGGTAAGAATGCTTTTCATCTTCTTGAATGCTGTTTTGGCTTGGCCGATTCTGCTGGCTATTTCTGATGTGCATCTGCCGTCTGGTGAAATGATCTTAACTTATCAACCTTTCTCAAGGTTGCGCCGTTTGCTGTTATTTTGCATGAGGGGATTTCATGTTTTTTGCTGATCACTATGACTTCAGTCTTCTTGCTGTTTAGTTCCAACCCCTTACCTTTGCTTTCATTTTTAATATATTCACAAGGTTTTATAGGTCCTTTTCACTTTCTGCAATTATCATGGTGTCATCTGCGTATCGAATGTTGTTTATCATTTTTCCTTCAACCTTTAATCCAGGGTCTTCCTATAGGTTTCTCATGATGTTTGGCTGTAAAGTGAAAACAGATCTGGTGACAAAACAACCCTGTCTGACTCCTCTTTTGACGTTTTGGAAAGAGCTTTTATTGTTGTTGTTTTTTTTATTGTCATTGCAGCTGTTTATTTTCAATACATATTTCTGATTATTCGTAGATCTTTTCCATTAATATTGAGTCTTTCTAGTTGGTTGATCAATTCTTCATGTCTTACCCGATCGAAAGCCTTGGTATAATCAACAAAGCATAGATAAATATCCTTGTTCATATCGATTGACCTTTCTATGATAGTTCTTTCCCTTCCACAATTCCACATTGTTCATCTGCTATTTCTCCTTTGATTCTATTCCTCGTCCCGATCATGATTATTTTTAATAGGATCTTGGTTACATGACTCATCAAACTGATTGTGCGATGGAGTTCGCATTCTATAGCCGCTGTCTTTTTGGAAGTGCAATGAAATTTGATTTTGACATATCTTTGGGGATTTTTCCAGTGTCGTAAATTTCATTTAGGAGGACTGTTATGTTTTCTATACCAAATTCCTCCAGGGCTTCAATCATTTCTGTAGTAATGTTGTCTGGTCCTGGGTTTTTTTCTGGTTTCATCTTTTTCAATGCTGCTCTAACTTCATCTTTCATTATGGGTGATCCTTCAAAGTTCTTTCTTATAATGTGTTCTTCATTTCTGTCATCTTCAAATAGGTCTTTAATGTACTCTCCCCATCTGTCTAAGTTTTTGTTTTTTCCATGAGAAGCGTACCATCTTTCGATTTTAAGCAACCAGTTGATGTGCATGTATCTTTCCTGTGGACAATTTCTTCAATTCGTCTGTACCTACCCTGAGGATCCGTTTTGTGTTGGTCTTCTATTTCTGTGCATTTTGTTTTCAGTCAAGTTTTCTTAGCTTCATTGTACATATTCCTGATTTCTTTGTTTGTCTTCCTGTATATCTCCTCGTTTCTCTTTACCTTCCTCCGTTCTTCCATCAAGCCTAAAATTTCTTTTATCGTCCAGTTCTTTTTTGCTTTTCTATCTACTTCGGGGATTTCTTCACAAGCTTCATTTATCGAATTTCTCAACTTTGTCCATTATTCCTCACTGTCACCAACGTCTTCCAAAGCACTGAATTTGTTTTGAACAAGTACATTACATTTTTTACGTATCACTTCATCTGTCTTTTAGAGTCCAAGATTTAATTTGATGTTGCTTTTGGTCTGTTTACTTTTCCTTAATTTCAGCCTAAATCGTCCCACTACAGGATTGTGGTCACTGTTACAGTCTGCACCTGGTAGTGTTTTTGCTGACAGTAAAGAATTTCTAAATCTTTTATTAGTCAGGATGCAGTCAATCTGATTTTTGGTATTATCTCCTGGACTCATCCAAGTCCATTTTCGTCTATCAGGCTGCTCAAACCAGGTGTTACCTACCATGAACTCCTTCATCTGTGCCCTTTCTATAAGTTTCCCTCCCCTTTCATTTTGTGTACCAAGGCCATGAGGTCCAACCATATCCTCCACCCTATCCTTTCCCACTTTAGCATTAAAATCTCCCATTATTACTGTAACTTCTTGTGATTTATATTGGGACTTGGCCATCTCTAATGTTTCGTAGAAGTTGTTGATGTCTTCCTGAGTACTTGTGGATGTTGTGTATACACCTGAATGACGTTGACATCAAATGGTCTGCCTCCCAATTTGACCAGCAAGACACTGTCGGACATAGCCCAGTACCACTTAAGTGCTTTTGATTTGTCCCTGTCCATTACGATGCCTACTCCTCTTTCATGTGAATTTCCACCAGAGTATATCATTGTACATGTATACTCTCCTGATGTTATCATGCCTGCCCCCTTCCATCTCACTTCCCCTAGTCCCAAAATACTAATGTTAAGCCTTTCCATCTCCAATTTTTTCATTGTCTAATTTGCGTTTTTGGAACAAAGTTTGATGTTCCATGCTGCTATTTTAGTATTTTAAGTTTCAGTTTGGTAGCAGTCGCTTGCTGACGGTCTGGTGTCACCTGCGCCGCATGACGGTCCCTACCGGACAAGATGCTTCATCGGAGCACCTATTTACGTCGTTACCTTCATTTTTATTTTGTCTGTCCATAATTTTCTAGGGAGAATACGATGGTGGTTTCCCGTTGCCTTCCATCGGTTTTGTTTGTTTGGGTTTTGGTCTCTCGCTAGCCTTTGTCGTTCCCACGACAACCTACAAGGCAATAGGATGATTTTTTCTTTAAGGGTTACCTCCTTTAGCCTTATTCTTACACACATACATACATATATATATTTATATATCTATCTATACATATATATATATATATTTATATATATATTTATATATATGTATATATATCTGGGGAGAGCTGGTGGACAGCAGAAAGTCCTCAGAGGAAAACCCCTGTCAAGCAAGTGTTTCGGCCCTTGACTCCTGACATTCTAAGGGGGCTGGGCCACATCCAGGTCATGACTCCTGGATGTCCCTCTGCTGTCGCCTTTCTTTTTATTCTTGTTTTGTTTTGTGTTGGATATATATATGTATAATTTTATCTATCTATCTATCTATCATATATTATTATATATATA
>CM060313.1:1704805-1707305 GCA_030674185.1 Monoplex corrugatus | reverse complement strand
GAAAGCTGGAGGGAAAGAGAGCACCGGGTAGACCCAGGGACAAAATGTTAGACGGACTTGCAGAGTGGCTGAAAACATCAATATCCGTACATCAGCTTGCACCTTGCTCTCAGCTTTAGATACTTCCTTTCAGGTTCCCAGGCTTAACCCTTTGACTCCTATACCCTATAAACCTACTGCTAAACGTAACCCTTTGATGATTCCAATACTGAATACACCTACATGTACCGCTAAAACGTAACCCTTTGACTCCATCACCCTATCCACAAACAAATAGAAATAAAAAAAAAATACAATGTATAAAAAGGAATGGAAACACGTGATTAATTCACAAAACAAGACAAGCGCATATTTTCAGCTTACTGGCATTTTGTTACAAACGAACACAAAAACCAACAACAAGAGAAATACAATGAAAAAAAAACTTAAGACTAAACAACAACAAAACTTCCCCGAGTTTACGAAAAAGCATTTATATGTTTTAAGCCAGAAAAATGGGTATGCAGGGTCAGGGTTTCTTTTTTCATCTCTTACCTGTTTATTTATATACATACTTCTTTTTTCACCTCTTACCTGTTTATTTATATACATACTTCTTTTTTCATCTCTTACCTGTTTATTTATATACATACTTCTTTTTTCATCTCTTTACCTGTTTATTTATATACATACTTCTTTTTTCACCTCTTACCTGTTTATTTATATACATACTTCTTTTTTCACCTCTTACCTGTTTATTTATATACATACTTCTTTTTTCACCTCTTACCTGTTTATTTATATACATACTTCTTTTTTCATCTCTTACCTGTTTATTTATATACATACTTCTTTTTTCACCTCTTACCTGTTTATTTATATACATACTTCTTTTTTCATCTCTTACCTGTTTATTTATATACATACTTCTTTTTTCATCTCTTACCTGTTTATTTATATACATACTTCTTTTTTCACCTCTTACCTGTTTATTTATATACATACTTCTTTTTTCACCTCTTACCTGTTTATTTATATACATACTTCTTTTTTCATCTCTTACCTGTTTATTTATATACATACTTCTTTTTTCACCTCTTACCTGTTTATTTATATACATACTTCTTTTTTCACCTCTTACCTGTTTATTTATATACATACTTCTTTTTTCACCTCTTACCTGTTTATTTATATACATACTTCTTTTTTCACCTCTTACCTGTTTATTTATATACATACTTCTTTTTTCATCTCTTACCTGTTTATTTATATACATACTTCTTTTTTCACCTCTTACCTGTTTATTTATATACATACTTCTTTTTTCACCTCTTACCTGTTTATTTATATACATACTTCTTTTTTCATCTCTTACCTGTTTATTTATATATACTCCTAATCATAATTTAAGGGCCACTTCTTCCTTCCTCTCTAATTTTAAGTTGAAATAATTGACAATGTTTAGAATTGATTCTATGTTTTATTTCATCATTTCCACACCTGTTTTGGAAAAAGAAATTAGCACAATGACCCATTAGTGAACAGCACATGCATTTAAAGGAACATCCCCTCCTTTTCAAAAAACAGAAAGTGTCAGATTTGGCCAATCTGTTTTCAATATCGCGTGTGTCCGCCCCGAGCTTGGATGCATGCTTCACAGCGCCGATGCATCGACCCCACAAGGGTACGGAGTGTGTCCTGAGGGATGGCCGCCCACTCGATCTGCAGGATGTCGACCAGCCTGGCCAGGGTGCCCGGTGGGGGGTGGTTGTCCCTGATGCGCCTCCCGAGCACATCCCAGAGGTGTTCAATTGGGTTCAGGTCAGGTGAGCACGCTGCCCAGGCCATACGGACGACTTCATGCTGCTCCAGGAAGTCGGTCACAAGGCGTGCTCGATGCGCAGGTGCATTGTCGTCCTGGAAGATGGCGCCTTGACCAAGGTCCACAAGCGCAGGCAGTGCCACGGCCGCCAGAACCTCGTCCCGGTACCGGACCCCGTTCAGGATGCCGTCAATGGGGAGCAGGGGGGTCCGGGTACCACGGTTCATGCCACCCCACACCATCACCGACCCGCCGCCGTACCGGTTATGCTCTTGGACAGTGGCGTCAGCGAAACTCTCCCCTTGACGTCGCCACACCCGAGCCCGGCCATCGTTAAAGGTCAGGGTGAACCTGGACTCATCCGAAAACAAGACCCGGGCCCACTGTTGCCTTGTCCAGGTCACGTGCTCCCTGGCCCAGGTCATGCGGCGCACTCTGTTGACCGGTGACAGCACGGGTCGGACGGCCGGTCTCCGTGACCTCAAGTTTGCCTCATGTAGCCGTCTTCTCACCGTGCTGCAGCTGATGTTAGCACCTGTTGCGTCCCTCAGCTGACCCCTCAAGGTCACCGCAGTGGATGCCCTTTCCCTCAGGACGGAGAGGGCAAGGTAGCGGTCTTGCTGTCTTGTCGTTACTCTGGGTCGACCCGTGTGACGCCTTTCCTGGACTGCTCCAGTCTCATTGAAGCGCTCCAGCAGT
>CM060313.1:1647305-1694805 GCA_030674185.1 Monoplex corrugatus | reverse complement strand
GATTATGATTATCATGACGATGATGATAATGATGATGGTGGTGATGATTCAGTTGTTGTTGCTGTTATTATTATGATTGTTATATTATTATTATTATTGTTATTATTGTTCTTCTTCTTATTAATATTATTATTATCATCATCATTATTATCATTATCTTTATCTTTAATAATATTATCATTATTGATATTATTATTATTATTATTATCATTGTTTATATCTTCATCTTTGCTATTGGTATTATCATTATTATTATTTTTAACAATGATGATGATACATGTGTGTGTGACAGTACTGGTGTCAGTGAAAAATAGCAGTGACATGTTCCGTGGTATGCTAGTGACAGCACATGAGGTTGGTACCCCTGATACACTGGTGCCTGGCTTCATCAGAACCAACACCACACACTTCAAACTGCTTGACTGCACGGTCAGTATGGAGAGAGGGAGGAGGACCGTTGTATCACTGTCGTCCAGTTGTTTAGACCTCTGTGTGTTCATGATTTTCCCAGCGTTATTGTTCATTTGTATTCATAATTTCCTCCAGCGTATTCATAATTTCCCCAATGTTATCACTCATTTGTATTCATAATTTCCCCCAGTGTTATTACGCATTTGTGTTTATAATTTCCCCAGCGTTATTGTTCATTTGTATTCATAATTCCTCCAGCGTATTCATAATTTCCCAATGTTATCACTCATTTGTATTCATAATTTCCCCCAGTGTTATTACGTAATTTGTGTTTATAATTTCCCCAGCGTTATTGCTCATTTGTATTCATAATTTCTCTAGTGTCATTGTTCATTTATGGTCATAATTTTCCAACGGTGTTATTACTCATTTGTATTGATAGATATCCCCAGCGTTATTGTTTATTTGTATTCCGGATTTCCCCAGCGTTATTGTTCATTTGTATTCATAATTTCCCCAGTGTTATTGTTCATTTCTGTTCATAATGTTTTCCCTAGTGTTATTTTTCATTTGTATTTATAATTTCCCTAGTGTTATTGCTCATTTTCTGTTGATGCCTGTGACACAAGATCGATAAATATTTTCTGGTGTTACTGCAGCCAGACATTCTGGAATTCAGAAACTCCCAGTGTCAGGTGTTTTTAGCAGGTGCAACAATGACAACAATGACAACAATGACAACAGTCACTGCCTTTAACTGTTTATAACTGTTCTATTTTTTTAACCAGTTCTCTTGCTGAAAAGTTAGGGGAATCTTTGTGCCGTGTGCAAAACATATCCTCTCTTCTCTCCCAAACAAAAGAGCGATTGACACAAGAGTAACGTCACACGTACTCGTCACAAAAAAAAATGCGACATGGGTGGTGAACCAGTTGGTCACAAAAATGCGACATCGGCGCTTTAATGGTTGAAATAATTGTGCACTTTTGATGAGAAATAAAACAACCTTATTTGGAAGAGGAAGGAAAAAAAAAACATTAAAAAATTGCAATGATCAGGAAAGTAGCAGGGTCCTTTTCATGTATTTTATGCGTGTTGTGATGACTATTTCAATCAAAAAAAACTCGGCGACATGCTTGCTACATTTATACTTGCCGTGAAGAAATTTCGTGTATTCCAGAATCTCTTGAAATACTTTATTTTTCATATTTTCAAACTCTTCTTCATTTAATCTCTTTACACATGAAGCTTGAGACGAGAATGAATGTCGCAGTTCAACACCATAAACGTGTGTGTTCTTCAGTTTAATGTCTAGTCACGTAAGTGATATTACATAAAGAAAGCAGATGTACAATACATTTTGAAACCTTCAGGTGAAAAGTAATTGACCCCACGCGAGAAAAGTGTTAAATAGCGATGAAGAAAACTGCGAGCAATCACAACAGGAAACTTTTGGCAATGCATAACATAAACAGACATTTGCAATGGAATGCTTATAAACTTGGTGTATAAACATAATTATGGTCTTACAACTTGGCAATCAACAATGACCTGAATATCAGGGGTTTGTCCGACGCAAAATGAGGAACCGGCAGACCTTGCGTGTGAAAGTAATCATGAAAGTTCTTCCTATTTCTTTCTGTTTATAGCAACAGATGTTTTTCAAATATTTGATATACGTATGACAAGGCATGTTGTTAAACTCGTCTTTGACGCAGTTTGTTTATCATTTTGATTGATGGCAGTGCTTGTGGTGTGTGTGTGTGTGTGTGTGTGTGTGTGTGTGTGTGTGTGTGTGTGTGTGTGTGTGTGTGTGTGTGTGCGTGCGTGAGTGTGTTTATGTGTGTGTGTGTATGTATGTATGTATGTGTGTGCATGTGTGTGTATGCGTGTGTGCATGCGTGCGTGTGTATATGGAATATATGTGTCTGTGTAATCATGTTTATGTATACATATCTATCTATCTGTATCTATCTATCTATGTATCTATCTATCTATCTATCTATCTATGTATCTATCTATGTATCTATCTATCTATGTATCTATCTATCTATCTATCCATCCATCCATCCATCCATCTATCTATCTATCTATCTATCTATCTATCTGTCTGTCTGTATGTCTGTCTATCTATCTATCTATATGTATATACAAGGCAGAACCACTACCATACAGAACAAAGCAGGGAAATGTCTCACAGAAGATCAAGAGATTCTGCAGAGGTGGACAGAGTACTGCTCCGAATTATACACACACAACAACAACAGGAGATCCCAATGTGCTAGACGTTCCTCCACCAATCAACAACGACAGCTACCCCATCGTGCGAGAAGAAGTTGAAGCTGCAGTAAAATCATTGAAGAAAGGCAAGTCGGCAGGAATGGACAACATTCCCTCAGAACTGGTCCAGGCAGGAGGAGAGGCCATGATAGATATGTTACTCATCATCTGCAATAAGATCTGGCGGACAGGTGAGTGGCCAACACCTTGGACCCAGTCCCTGATCATCACTCTCCCGAAGAAAGGCAACCTACAACTATGCCAAAACTACCGTACCATCAGCCTGATCAGCCATCCAAGTAAGGTCATGCTAAAAATCCTTCTGAGTAGACTGAAGCCACAAGCTGAGGAGATAATAAAAGAAGAGCAGGCAGGTTTCAGACCAGGAAGAAGTACCACAGAGCAAATTTTCAACCTCAGATTGCTCTGTGAGAAATACCTGCAACACCAGCAAGGCCTTTACCACGTCTTCGTGGACTTCAAGAAGGCATTCGACAGAGTTTGGCACGCAGCCTTGTGGGCAACCATGAGGCTGTACAACATCAATGCCAACCTGATCAGAACCATAGAATGCCTCTACGAAAAGGCGACCAGTGCAGTCTACCATGACAACAACATAGGCGAATGGTTCCGAACCACAGTTGGGTACGCCAAGGATGCCTGCTCTCCCCCACTCTCTTCAACATCTTCTTAGAGAGAATAATGGCTGACGTACTTGAAGACCACGAGGGAACAGTCAACATCGGAGGTAGAACAATCACAAACTTGCGTTTTGCCGACGACATTGACGGACTAGCTGGGCAAGAGCAAGAGCTAGTCAGCTTGATAAAACATCTTGATGAGGCCTCCACAGCATTTGGCATGCAGATCAGTGCAGAGAAAACCCAGTTGATGACAAATAATACCAATGGCATCAGCACTGACATTACCATAGACAACAAGAAACTTGAGACCGTCCATAGATTTAAATATCTGGGAGCTATAGTATCAGATGAAGGATCAAAGCCCGAGGTACTTTCCAGGATTGCACAGACCACAGCTGCAATGACCAAGCTAAAAGTCATCTGGAACGACAAGAATATCGCAATCGGCTCCAAGATCAGACTGATGCGTTCCCTGGTCATGTCAATATTTTTGTATGCATGCGAAACATGGACCATAACAGCAGACATTGAAAGAAGGATACAGGCAATGGAGATGAGATGCTTCCGCAAACTCCTTGGTATCTCGTACAAAGATCATATAACCAATAAGGAAGTGAAAACCCGAATCGAAAACGCCATCGGGCCGTATGAAGACCTCCTGACCTCAGTGAAAAGACGCAAACTGAGGTGGTACGGGCACGTCACACGATCATCTGGACTGGCCAAGACCGTCTTGCAGGGAACAGTTCAGGGAGGGAGACGAAGAGGCAGACAGAGAAAAAGATGGGAAGACAATATCAGAGAGTGGACTGGCCTTGAATGGAATATCATTCTGCGGAAAGCTGAGGACCGTGAGGAGTGGAGGAAGTTGGTTGCAAAATCTTCAGTGGTGCCCCAACGGTCAACCAGACTACGGGACTGATGATGATGATGATGATATATATATATATATATATATATATATATACATATTTATATATAAGTGTATGTGTGTGTATGTATATGTGCGTGTGTGTACGTATGTATGTGTGTGTGTGTCTGTGTGTGTGTATGTGTGTATCTGTGTGTCTGTGTGTCTGTGTGTTTTCAGTCATCAGGAGGCATTGCATACGGCAGTGCCCTGACCCACACAAAGCGATTGCTCACAGACAGAACATCCTTCAGGTGGACAATTCCCACACAGGCAGCCGCGGGCTCCACCTATATTCTCAGGTAATCCCTCCCCCCCTTTTTTTTTTGGTATGTGGGTGTGAATATATGAATGCATATGCGTGTGTATGTCTGTGTGAGGGCGTGTTTGTACATGCATGTGTTTATTGTTGTTTGTTATTTTCATTTCATACTTCTTTATTTATCTACATACTCATTCATTTTGTGTTCATTTATCTATTTACGTACATGTTTACATACTTACTTATTTACTTACTTACTCACTTACTTACTTACTTACTTACTTACTTACTTACTTACTTACATGCTTGCTTGCTTACTTACTTACTTACTTACTTACTTACTTACATACATACTTACTTACTTACTTACTTACTTACTCACTTACTCACTTACTTACTTACTTACTTACTTACTTACATGATTGCTTGCTTACTTACTTACTTATTTATTTACTTACATACTTAATTACTTACTTACTTGCTTGCTTACTTACTTACTTACTTACTTACTTACTAACTTACATGCTTGCTTGCTTACTTACTTACTTACATACTTACATATTTGCTTACTTACTTACTTACTTACTTACTTGCTTACTTACTAACTTACATGCTTGCTTGCTTACTTACTTACTTACTTACTAACTTACATGCTTGCTTGCTTACTTACTTACTTACGTACTTATTTACTTACTCACTAACTTACATGCTTGCTTGCTTACTTACTTACTTACTTACTTACCTATCTATCTATTTCCTGTTTTCTTTCCTCGGAAGCGAACGACAGGCTGGCGGGGCTATGACTGAAGAAATACTGTCTTCACTTTGTTGATAGACAGCTGAGGTTTTGTGCATTGATCGAGGGAGGGTGAGGATGTCTTTCTGTCATGTGAAACGAGTTTATACAGAGTAGCTAGTTGCATCGTAGTTCAGACCATTAATTGTTTATTCATTTACTTCATACACACACACACACACACACACACACACACACACACACACACACACACACACACACACATACACACACACACACACATTTTTTTAAGATAAGATACACATGTCATTTACATGTATCAAAGTTTGTTCAAATGATAGGCTGATACAACACCGGTAGAAAATATAGACTAGGTAAAACATAGGCTAGGTTGGTCCTCAGGACCTGGACAGCTCATGAATTTATGTGCAGACTTAAGGCTTGTGCCATGATCACCATACACATGTCCCCTTTCACGTTACTGCGTATGGAATTCGTTCCGAGCGCGGAGACATCATCTTGAGAAACTGAAACTGAAACTGAAATCTTCCTCCCTCTCAATTCTGTTTACTTTGACTGGCGTGGAAATCAAGTGGTTAAACTTCAAACTTTCGATCAGGAAGGTATGGGGTTCGATCCTGCCTGGTTACCTCCCGTCTAGTGGGTAAAGGGTGGAGAGATTTTTTGAAAGGACCTATGAAACACTAAGCTGACATCACCGGGATGATGGAAACGTTACGATGGGCAGCCAACATGCCATATTTTAATGTTGCGGGCTGGTGTTGAACTCGAGATGTCAGATCTTGAGTCCACAGTTCTATCAAAAGAACCTAACAGCCCGCAGTATTCAGAATGGCATTTCCCTTTGAATCCTGGGGGAGGTATTTTTGAAAGGGCAGATGAATCCCCCCAAATGACGTTCGGGTATTCATGTACATATAAATGGTCTGGAGATTGCAGACGGAAAGGTTTTCTGAAGTGTTGTTTGCGCTCGTCTTATATTCAGACTGAAAAGTGAGATATGCTCCCTCTGCGCCAACCATGCTTCTGAAAATACTGACAGTAATATTGAAAAAGAACACGTTTTCATTTTCAATGGCAACAGCAGCATAAGCATACTGATTGTTTTTCATCCAGCTCTCCCCCAAGGTAAATTTGACCTTACTGACATTGACACCAATGCATACTTGCATTTAATGTCAGTTTCTCAAGATGACGTCTCCGCGCTGGGAACGAATTCCATATGCACTAACATCACAGGTGTCATATGTACGGTGATCATGGCACAAATCTTAAGCCTGCACATAAACCAGTAAACTGGCCAGGTCAGAGGCCCTACCTAACCTGTGTTTTATTAGTCTATATTTTATACTGGCATTGTATCGGCCTATCACTGGAAAGATCTTGGTTATTTGTTCATCCTATAATTTATGTATATTATTATTAACCTCTTTATTTATATTTTCCAGGTTTACGATCGTCCGAAATGTCAGCCATTACTGGGTGGGTGTTGGCCACAAGGTCAGTGTCGGACCAACTCCTAGAATCCGCCCCACTCCTCCACAAGTGACGTCACCATCCGTTGGGGTCCGACCTCCGAGCACACCACAGTCAAAGCTACCATCTAACGTCGGAAGTGGAGCTTCCAATACCGAACTGCGTCACGAATAACGCCTCTTGGAGGAAGCGGAAGTGGTTCTTCGAATCCCGGACGTACGCCTCAAGCAGGAAGTCGTACGCTGCAAACAGGAAGCAATTCAAACGGCGGTTCAGCAGGATCGTCCGCTAAGAGCAGACAGGAAACTGTTTCTGGGAACAGTGGAAGACGTCCTACTGTTCCTACACCGCCTCTTCCACAAACTCCATCACCAGGAAAAAGGAATCGCCCTGGACCTTCCCTATCAGTACAAAGCCCCTCACAAGCTGCCAACAAAAGACCAGGAGGTGGGAACACTAACACAGGGCAGACAAGACTATCATCTTCGAACGGACAGCCGCGTCAGCCTCAACCACCTCAGCAAACTTCAGGAAACAGGAACAAACAACAGGGAAGCACCTCAGGCACCAGAAACACATCACAGGTGACGCCACTTCGCAACGGAAGTCGACAACCCAACACCGGAAGTACGTCACAAAGTGCCAGCCCCACCGCGTCACAAAACAGCCGCAACAACATGGCAGCCGCGGGTCCGTCATCTGTAAACGCAGCGGGACAACAGAACCGAGCCAGCGTTAATCATAGACCGACGACTCCTCCCGTGGCTGTTGCATGGCCGTTCGAAGAAACAAACCAGGTGGCTAGAGTTCAAAACCCAAGGTCTTCGTCAACACAGAGAGTGAACTCGCTTCCTGAAGGCCGAGCGAGAGAAGGAAGAGGCAGGGGGAATATCATGGGAACAGGCGGGAATGATGATACCGACAGCGATAGAATGGCAGCCTGGTTATCTGGCTGGTTTGGTCAATAGTGTCTGGAACTGCTCAAAGAGAACTGCTATACAACTGTAATAACAAATTAGAGCACAAACAACCTGTTGATGGTAAGGGTCAGTAAATGTACATTTTCTGGTTCTCGTTTCGTAAGAAAGATAAAATTATCAGCAACTGTTATTGCAGCAATTGCAACAATAAATGTCAAGTTGAATAGTAACACGTGACTCAGTAGAATGGCTATTTTCTTCTGGGTGATACGACCTTAAATTCAGAAAACAATCAGAAAAGTAAATAAAATAAATCCAAACACACATCCCATATCTGTCTATTCAAAGTTTGTGACATTTTGCCTTAACCCTTTGACTCCTGCATTCTATCTACCGACTGCAGGAAGCTGGTGGATAGGGTGAAAGAGTCAAAGGGTGACGTTTTTGCTTAGCTAGCATGGTTGACAATATAGGATGCTGATGACAAGGTGCGAGAGTCAAAGGGTTAGTTTTTGCTTAGCTAGCATGGTTGACAATATAGGATGCTGATAGACAAGGTGCGAGAGTCAAAGGGTTATGTTTTTGCTTAGCTAGCATGGTTTGACAATATAGGATGCTGATGGACAAGGTGCGAGAGTCAAAGGGTTACGTTTTTGCTTAGCTAGCATGGTTTACAATATAGGATGCTGATGGACAAGGTGCGAGAGTCAAAGGTTGTTTAATACCGAGGAAATGTAGCTGATAACAAATGCTTTTTATTAAAAACAAAAACAAAAAAAAACACTGTCTGAAACATTAATGAACAATCGATCCAAGCCATTTAACACACATTTCCAGTCAACGTTTGCGATATTTAGACCCTGAAGCAAAAAGTCGCTGAGATAGTTGTTCATTCGTTAATTATTACTTGAACAATACAGTTACTATCCAGAAAGCGGATTCAAAACAGATCTTTTTCTTTATCTACCTCTGCCAGCCCCCACCCCTATTTATTTCACCCCTAACAGATTATTTTGGGAATAATACTGCTGCTATTCATCATTCAGAACTCCATACTTTCATGCACATAGCAAGTTTAATTAAAGTTTTACCACTTAGTTAAACTAGCGTATTGGACAGGGATGTCAATACACGCAGTAATAAAACCGAGAGGAATTTCAATAAGTGCGAGTGTGTTCAACGGCGCAGCTCCTCAATCTTAAAGTTTGTGGTTTTTTTTTTTTAAACTTCTACTTGGCAATAAAGATACAGAAATCTAGTTCAGCTGCCTTCTTCGTTACAAGTGTCTGAGAGTTTGAAAAAACATTTGTTGATTTTTCATTCAAATGATTTTGAGTCCTCGACCTTCGCCAAGATGAAAACTATTTATTGAGTATTTAATTTCTTAATTTTCTGATTAGTTTACACTCCTACTCTCCTTTCGAAGAATTACAATCAACTCAAGTGATCCAAGGTTGTGAATTTATCTTTAAAAGGGGCGTCGATTAAGATCGTTTCAGGACATTCTCTACATTCTCTAATTTTGTCTGTCTATCTGTCTATCTATTATCTATCTATCTATCTATCTATCTATCTATCTATCTATCTATCTATCTATCTATCTATCTATCTATCTATCTATCTATCTATCTATCTATCTATGTATGTATGTATGTATCTGTCTGTGTGTATGTGTGTGTGTATGCATGTATATGTATACATATCTATCTATCCATCTATCTATCTATCTATCTATCTATCTATGTCTATCTATCTATCAGTCTATCTATCTATTATCTATCTATCTATTTATTATCTATCTATCTGTCTATCTATCTATCTATCTACTTATCTGCCTATCCATCTACTCATCTAGCTAACTAGCTAGCTAGCTAGCTATCTGTCTGCCTGTCTGTCAGCCTATCTGTCTGTCTGTCAGTCTGTCTATCTGATTATCTGTCTATTTAACTACTTTTGTTTCTGTCATCACATTACTCTGGCAAGAAATGGTTGTAAATGAATTGTCTTTACGTTCGTTTCTGGTTTCTGTTTCACTCATATACAGTCATAGTAACAAATCTATGTTTCTATTATAATGTTGGCAGCCTCTTTCATTTAGATTAACTTCACCAACATTTCACGTTTACTCTATCTCCATTATTGGTTGGTTCTTTTGATAGAGCCCAAATTCAGAATTTGTGTCATCACACCAGAATCAGAATTAGTTCATCACAACCCAAGAACGCAAGAATTAGTGTCATCAAAACCAAGAAATCAAGAATTAGTTTCATCACAACCCAAGAACATCAAGAATTAGTTTCATCACAACCCAAGAACGCAAGAATTAGTGTCATCACAACCCAAGAAATCAAGAATTAGTGTCATCACAACCGAAGAACTCAAGAATTAGTGTCATCACAACCAGAACTCACAAGAATTAGTGTCATCACACCAAGAACGCAAGATTAGTATCATCACAACCAAGAACTCAAGAATTATGTCATACAACCCAAGAACTCAAGAATTAGTGTCATCACAACCAAGAACGCAAGAATTAGTGTCATCACACCAATGAATCAAGAATTAGTGTCATCACAACCCAAGAACTCAAGAAATAATAGTGTCATCACAACCCAAGAACTCAAGAAATAATAGTGTCATCACAACCCAAGAACTCAAGAATTAGTGTCATCACACCAAGAACTCAAGAATTAGTGTCATCACAACCCAAGAACTCAAAATATAGTTTCATCAAAACCCAAGAACCCAAGACTAAGTGTCATCAAAACCCCAAGAACTCAAGAATTAGTTCATCACAAACCAAGAACTCAAGAATTAGTGTCATCAAAACCCCAAGAACTCAAGAATTAGTGTCTCAAAATCCTGATCTCGTCAGTTAGTGTAATGAAACCCCAAGAACTCAGGAATTAGTGTCATAAAAACCCAAGGACTCAAGAATTAGTGCCATCAAAACTCAAGAATTTAGTGTCATCAAACACCAAGAACTCCTGAATTAGTGTCATCAAAACCCAAGAACTCAAAAATCATTTTCATCAAAACCCCATGAACTCAAGAATTAGTGTCATCAAAACCCAAAAACTCAAGAATTAGTGTCATCAAAACCCAAGAACTCAAGAATTAGCTCCATTAAAACTCAAGAACTCATCGAGCAACAGAAACAATTAGTCAGCTTGTTTTTCATTTTAAATTTTTAATCACTTTGTGGGTGTCAAGCTTATTGTTCCACTGGCTAGGTAAGACCTCAGGACCTGGCCAGCCCATGGGTTTATGTGCAGGCTTAGATTAAGGCTGGTACCATGCTCACCACACACATAGCACCTGTGACGTTAGTGCATATGGAATTCGTTCCGAGCGCGGACACGTCGTCTGGAGAAAATGAAACTGAAACTGAAACTGTTTCATAGCTTCCGTTCTTAGGCTGTTTGTCTGTTTGTTTGTTTTGTTTGTTTGTTTGTTTGTTTGTTTGTGGGTGTAAATGCATGCGTGTGTGAGTTACTTAGAGAGAGAGAGGAGAGAGAGAGAGAGACAGACAGAGACAGAGAGAGACAGAGACAGAGAGCGACAGAGAGAGGGTAACTTTGTGTGTACAGAGGAACACACACACACACACACACACACACACACACACACACACACACACACACACACACACACACAAACACACACACACGTACACACACACATATGAAACTGTCAAACTCTGATAAAAAACAAACTAAATCAGCAACGACAATAACATTTATTTTCAAATTTCACAACATAACGGGCATTCTATTTACAAAGGTCAAAAGAAAAACAACTCAAAAAGTCAAATAAATCAATTTGATTTGAAGGAGATAAAAAAAAAACGAAAAAAAAACCCAAACAGGTAGTCAAGCTACACTGAGAAAATCCCTTTTAATAGTTTTGTATGATGGCCACCGGTAAATTTTGATTTTCACAGATAAAACAATTCTTTAAGAGGCATCGATATTATAAATCACTTTCGTGGCTGTTTCGTTGAGAGCTTTTGCGTAACTGTGATCTTGAATTCTGTAAGTTTATATGCACATTTTCATTTATTGAGTTTTCAATTCTCATTTGGTGAATGTATAACAGAAATCCTGTCAAGATCCATTTATTAGTAATATATATATTTATTATATGTATATATGTATATTATGTATATATATATATATATATGTATATATATATATATATATATATATATATATATATATATATATATATTATATAATATGTATATATAAAAGAACATATGAGAATTACTCAATGATGTTAATTCGATGTTTTTAATCTTTTGAAACGCTCAGACGCCGAAATCGGGTAACGCCGATTGAAACACAGCTTTAATTTATTCAAGATGGAGTCATCACACTCTGTCAGTTCCATGTGTGCTCTACCCGTACCTGTCAGCAATCATATGACAAGACTCCTTGATCCTGCGCAAAACCCTACATGGAGGTAAGATCTTCAGATGGACAGTGAGGGAGTCAGCAGGAAGGATACTAAGATGATATCAACCCTTTGGTTCACGCACTCTATCCACCAACTGCAAAAACTTAACCCTTTAATTCCTTCACCCTACCCACCAGCTTCCTGCACGGAGCTGGTGGTGGATAGGGTGAGGGAATCAAAGGGTTAAGTTTTTGTTTTTCCTAGCATGGTTGGCAATGCAAGATGCTGGTGCATAGGGTGCGGGAGTCAAAGGGTTAACAGAAAGGTTGGCACATAACAATGAGAATGGAACTGATTTGTTTGTCGCCGCAGATGGAAGTTCTCAGCCCTGAAACCTTGTAATCGGATACACAACCGATGTAAGGTAGATAACCCCGCTTTCCCTCGCTTGAGGCTGAAGCCTACCACCTGCAGTTACTCTTCTTGAAAATGCAGTTTTTGGCAGTTCTTTCTTCGTGTGGTTGGCTTATATTTAAAGGTTTTGGACTAAATTTCATTATGTTAGATAAACGAGAAAGCTCTTACATCATCGGCTGAGCCAGAACTGCCCAAAGCACCCCATGTTTCTAGATGCTTCTTGACAAACTTTTTCAACGGATAGGTGACCCAAACACGGGAAATCCAACTTATAAATGCACCAAGATTTCAAATGTCCATTCTCCTTATTAATACACCATGACTTCAGACGTCCACTCTCTTTATTAATACACCATGATTTCAGAAGTCCATTTTCCTTATTAATATACCAAGACTTCAGAAGTGCGCTCTCCTTATCAATACACCAAGACTTCAGACGTCCACTCTCCGTATTCATACACCAAGACTTCAGACGTCCATTTTCTTTATTCATACACCAAGACTTCAGAAGTCCACAAGACGTCCATTCTCCTTATTAAGACAGCAAGACTTCAGACGCCCACTCTCCTTATGAATACACCAAGACCAAGACTTCAGAAATCCACTCTCCTCATTAACACATCAAGACTTCAGACGTCCACTTTCCTTATTAATACACCAATACTTCAGACGTCCACTTTCCTTATTAATACACCAATACTTCAGACGTCCACTTTCCTTATTAATACACCAATACTTCAGACGTCCACTTTCCTTATTAATACACCAATACTTCAGACGTCCACTTTCCTTATTAATACACCAATACTTCAGACGTCCACTTTCCTTATTAATACACCAATACTTCAGACGTTCGCTTTCCTTATTAATACACCAAGACCAAGACTTCAGAAATCCACTCTCCTCATTAACACATCAAGACTTCAGACGTCCACTTTCCTTATTAATACACCAATACTTCAGACGTCCACTTTCCTTATTAATACACCAATATTTCAGACGTCCACTTTCTTTATTAATACACCAATACTTCAGACGTCCACTTTCCTTATTAATACACCAATACTTCAGACGTCCACTTTCCTTATTAATACACCAATACTTCAGACGTTCGCTTTCCTTATTAATACACCAATACTTCAGACGTCCACTTTCCTTATTAATACACCAATACTTCAGACGTCCACTTTCCTTATTAATACACCAATACTTCAGACGTCCACTTTCCTTATTAATACACCAATATTTCAGACGTCCACTTTCCTTATTAATACACCAATACTTCAGACGTCCACTTTCCTTATTAATACACCAATACTTCAGACGTCCACTTTCCTTATTAATACACCAATACTTCAGACGTCTACTTTCCTTATTAATACACCAATACTTCAGACGTCCACTTTCCTTATTAATACACCAATACTTCAGACGTCCACTTTCCTTATTAATACACCAATACTTCAGACTCCACTTTCCTTATTAATACACCAATACTTCAGACGTCCACTTTCCTTATTAATACACCAATACTTCAGACGTCCACTTTCCTTATTAATACACCAATATTTCAGACGTCCACTTTCCTTATTAATACACCAATACTTCAGACGTCCACTTTCCTTATTAATACACCAATACTTCAGACGTCCACTTTCCTTATTAATACACCAATACTTCAGACGTCCACTTTCCTTATTAATACACCAATACTTCAGACGTCCACTTTCCTTATTAATACACCAATACTTCAGACGTCCACTTTCCTTATTAATACACCAATACTTCAGACGTCCACTTTCCTTATTAATACACCAATACTTCAGACGTCCACTTTCCTTATTAATACACCAATACTTCAGACGTCCACTTTCCTTATTTAATACACCAATACTTCAGACGTCCACTTTCCTTATTAATACACCAATACTTCAGACGTCCACTTTCCTTATTAATACACCAATACTTCAGACGTCCACTTTCCTTATTTAATACACCAATACTTCAGACGTCCACTTTCCTTATTAATACACCAATACTTCAGACGTCCACTTTCCTTATTAATACACCAATACTTCAGACGTCCACTTTCCTTATTAATACACCAATACTTCAGACGTCCACTTTCTTTATTAATACACCAATACTTCAGACGTCCACTTTCCTTATTAATACACCAATACTTCAGACGTCCACTTTCTTTATTAATACACCAATACTTCAGACGTCCACTTTCCTTATTAATACACCAATACTTCAGACGTCCACTTTCCTTATTAATACACCAATACTTCAGACGTCCACTTTCTTTATTAATACACCAATACTTCAGACGTCCACTTTCCTTATTAATACACCAATACTTCAGACGTCCACTTTCCTTATTAATACACCAATACTTCAGACGTCCACTTTCTTTATTAATACACCAATACTTCAGACATCCACCCTGATGGTCTGGGGTTTGATCCTGCCTGGGTACTGTACTGTATGTCTGATGGGTGACGGGTGGAGCTTTTTCCACTCTCCCAGGCCAACATACGTGCAGATCTGCCACTGTTCAACCCCTACCCCCACCCCACCCCTCTGGTGTATATACATGCAGAAACATTAAGTATGCACGTCAAAGATCCTGTGTGTCACCTACCTGTCCGGCAACTTCTGGCAGCATGAAAACACCCGACAAGGACACTCGACTCACTAAAGACAGGAGTACGCAGACTGTGTAGCAACATAATGCCTGCACAGTGTGTGCAAAAGAACGTGCATACACACGCATCCGACATAACTCGGAAAGATTTTTAAAAAATGAAACTCACCGAGACATCCTTGGATTCTTTATAAACGGAAACACCATTGATCTGCAAGCATCAGCACACTATGAAGCCGATATGTATTAACTTTCTTTAAATATAGAGAGACAAAGACGACAAAGAGAGACACATAGAAGCAGAGAGAGAGAGAGAGAAAAGAGAGAGAGAGAGAGAGAGAGAGAGAGAGAGAGAGAGAGGAGAGAGAGAGAGTGTGGTGAGTGAGTGAGACAAAGACGAGAAAGAGACAAAGATGAGAAAGAGAGAGAGGCAAAGGAGAGAGAGAGAGAGAGAGAGAGAGGAGCGGAGAAAAGGGAGAAGAGAGAGAGAGAGGAGAGACAGAGAGAGACAGATAGATATGAGATAGAGAGAGAGAGAGAGAGAGAGAGAGAGAGAGAGAGAGAGAGACAAAGATGAGACAGAGAGAGAGAGAGAGCGACAAAGGCAAGAGAGAGAGAGAGAGAGAAAGAGAAACAGACAGACAGACTGATAGACAGACAGACACAGGGACAGACAGAGTGTGTGTGTGGGAAATTTCATTATCTTATTTGTAGCAAACAAATGATAATACGCTGAAATCACAGACCTAATTTTTTCTTTAACCGGACGCTGAGATTCCGTCTGAGTAACAGCGACACTGACAATACAACTGGGGTTTGTGAACAAATCTGAAAAATCAACGATCACCAACAAACGCTTCAGTATAACGGAGTAAAGCCAAATGACATGTAAGCCAGAGGACGGTCACAAGAAGCTCAGTAGGAATACCGTGTTGGTACCTCACGCTTATTTTCCCCCCATACACCATAACAACCTTGTCAAAGCATGTTACAGATTCTGTCCTTCACAACATCAAATCATTTCTGTCTAAAAATCAAAAGTCATTGTGGTTTTTTGTGTTTGTGTTAGCTCTACCCGGCTCCTGGCCAGTGTTGGACGTGCTGTGTGCGTGTGTGTGTCACTGAGAAGGTGGACCACACAGTCCAGTCTCATCCATCTTCAGGGATGCGTCATTGAGGGTGTTGCTCAAATCTTCTGACCAGCACCGCTGGTGTCTGTATCTCTCGGGCCTGGTTGACGGCAAGATGTATTATGATAGTAAGCGTAGAGCACAGCCCTGTCACGCAGTCTCAATCCCAGATGGAACTCCACCGCATGATGTTTATCATCCTCATCGACATCATCAATCATTATCATATTGTAAAAACTGTGCCAGCTTCTGCGGCCATTAAGGCGGCGTAGAAAATGGGACAAAAAAAAAGGTGAGCACAAAGGTAACCTCCCTGAGTGCGATGGTCCTAAAAAAAAATCCGTCTACAAAATCTTGACTTTGTCGTAATACTGCCACCTGCAAAGTCAAGGCCAGCGGTTTGGATTCGTACTTTTTTTCCAGGACAGAATCATCGTACTCAGTAATTTCATACATGCACCCCATCCAAACTTTGCCAATGATTACCTGGCAGTCTCCTTTTGTTCCTGCATAAAATACTATGTACTGGCAAGGTCTTGAAATGGGGAAGGGGATGGGGGTTGGGGCTGGGGATAGCGGGACCAATAAAACATCAAGTTGACACCACCAGAATGACTGTACAGTTCAGTCAAGATGGACAACGCGTTGCTAGTTTCTATATTGCAGTCAGGGATGGAACTTGAGACATCAGATCCCGAGTTCACGGGCGCTTTTAGCAGTTTCAGTTTCAATTTCTCAGGATGACGTCTCCGCGCTCGGAATGAATTCCATATGCACTAACGTCACAGGTGCCATGTGACGGAGAATATCCGCAATGATCACGGCACAAGCCTTAAGCCTGCACATAAATCCATGAGCTGGCCAGGTCCTGAGGTCCTACCCAGATAGTTCTATAACCCTGGGGTCGTAGGGGAGTGAGGTGGCATAGACCTCAACTTTTCCCGGGGCCAGAACCACGAAGGCGGCGCCCATCTCCTCTTCCACGTTTCAAATTCATATTCATATTCACATTATTTTTACAAGACTTCAGAAATGCAAGAAGGCTAACTGGTCTTCAAGGGGTGGGACCTGGAAACCAACGTTTATACCAAGGTAGCCAGACATTATTAATAAAACCACAAACTGCACAATGTAACACCACAGGGTTGTACCCAAAACCCCTGCTGTATCAGCAGGCATTCTGAATAACTGAGCTATTGGGTCCACAATACAAAACAAAACAGAAAAAAACGAGGGCCCCCCGGAGAATTGAACCCATGACCCCAATTATTCACAAAACAGGGCCACAAAACAATACAAGACAAAACAAAAAACAAAACAAAAACAAAAAAATCCCAGCAACTTCAGCAGAAACATTAAAGAAGCGTTGGGAATGATGCCACAGACTCCATCGTTTAACAGCGAAGGCAGGTTAAAACATCCAAATAAGTACCATCAACACAGTTTACTCGAATTTGAGGTGTTTTGAGATTTGTGCATTTTTCCCAAAGTTACCATCTTTTCTGGTCATTTTGAATACAACTGAAACTCGTAGGGCAAAAACATTTGGAAAGTGTGACCATTTGAAATGACCGACATTTTGACTATAAAGATTGACTAAAAGTTTGACGTCAGACACATTAATGAAACTTTTAAGCTGAATTTAGATAATAAGATGAAATTCTGGTGTCTACGGAGTGCTTTTCAGCTGGAAACTGAAAATCACCCAGACTGAGAATCGCCACCTGTTTTTGCCTCTGCTGCTCTTTCGTGTCAACAACATAGCACTGGTTTCTTGCTGACCCAGGACCTGGCCAGGTCATGGGTTTATGTGCAGGCTTAAGGCTTGTGCCATGATCACCATACACATTGCACCTGTGACGTTAGTGAATATGGAATTCGTTCCGAGCACCGAGACGTCACCTTGAGAAACTGAAAATAAAAGTGACGAGACACAAATATTTATCAAGAAGTGCTCACGTCACGACAAGGGTCACACGTTGTTGTGCTTGAACACGGTCACGTGGACGGATAGACCAGCCTGAAGAACACTTCCGGATGACGTCTAAAGATCGCAAATGACGAGATATTGCAAATGCCAAAAACACATCGACGATACTCTGCTAGAAATAAATTATACGCAAACAATTCATGTACGTTCAGTTATTCGATTTCTTAAATGGTTCATTGTCCTAATCGTAAGTCTGGAATTGTTTTCTCTCTAGAAGAGGGGGCATTAAGAAACGATACCAAACTCTGTTGACGATAAGTCGTGGGATCAGGACGTGAAATCAAATGATAACATACTTACTTTTCATTTAATTCTGTGCAAATAGAAATGTGACGGTTTTACATTGATCATAACCGAAGGAAAAAAAAAGACCAATCTTGTTGTGTGTTTTTGATTGTATCAAAAATAGACAAAATGGGAAAAGTACATTTAGACAAACACACACTCATTCACACTACCACTCATTTCCTTTACTCTCTCTCTCTCTCTCTCTCTCTCTCTCTCTCTCTCTCTCTCTCTCTCTCTCTCTCTCTCTCTCTCTCTCTCTCTCTCTACTCTTCCCTCTGGTGATTTCGATTTTCAGAAAAATATTTATTCATTAAAAACATTTAAAAATCACACAAGACAACAAAGCAACACATACGGTATGTATGTACATCAATTTTTGGACAATGTCATGAGCTGTGGACCCATAACCTCTAACACTGATGATTCAACTGAAAGACTTTCATGTCAGCTCACACCTGTCACCATCAACAAGGATTTCCTTTACTTTCCTTAACCCTTTCCCTCCTTCACCCTACCCACCAACTTTCTGCAGGAAGCAAATGAACAGGGTACGGGAATGAAAGGGTTAATAAGTCCGTTTTATAAGCACAACCTATACAGCTTTGTCGTGGTACATTTGAACGCTACTTCAGACAAATCAATTTTCCCTTTCTTTATTCCTTTCATTCTCTCACCCTATACAACAGCTTCATGCAGGAAAATGTTGGGACAGGCCGAGGAAGCCAAAGGAATTAAAATGCCCATTTCATAAACATAATACAATGTATACATCAGTGTCGTCGTACATAATATACGAATGCTGTCCTAGATTTAAATACTTTTGGCCTTACCTTTACTTCAACTGATTGTCCTCTTTGGGCGCTCTGGGTTTGTCTTCACGTTTGCTTGCTTATTATTGTGTTGTCTCTTTTTTGCATGTGTGTAGGGTTTCGTTTTCGTCTCCAGTCGACAGAGTAGTTAGAGCTTGTTTTTTGGACTTTGTGTTGTAGAGAACCTACAGATTCACACAGCACTATGCGAAGATATTCAGGATCCTGTAAATGTATTTTACAATCTGTTTCTTTCCAACCTCCCTATGAGAGTAAGCACTATGCGAAGGTATTCAGGATCCTGTGAAAGTATTTTACAATCCGTTCTTTTTCAACCTCTCTATGACAGCGAGCACTGTGTGAAGGTATTCAGGATCCTGTAAATGTATTTTACAATATGCTTCTTTTCCAACGTCTCTATGAGAGCGAACACTATCTAAAGGTATTCAGGATCCTGTGAAAAATATTTTATACAATCCGTTTTTTTTTTCAACCTTTATATTACAGTGAGCACTATGTGAAGATATCCAGGATCCTGTAAAGGTATCTTACAATCCGTTTCTTTTCCAACATCTCTATGAAAACGAGTGCTATGTGAAGATATTTTGGATCCTGTAAAAATATTTCATAATCCGTTTCTTTTTCAGCCTCTCTATGAGAGCGAACACTGTGAAGATATTCAGGATCCTGTAAAAATATTTCACAATCCGTTTCTTTTTCAACCTCTCCTATGAAAGCGAGCACTATGTGAAGATATTCAGGATCCTGTAAAAGTATTTTACAATCCACTACTTTTCCAACCTCTCTATCCAAAGTGTATGCTACCAAGACAGTTTGATTAACCCTTTGACTCTTGCACCTTGTCCACCAGCACCCTGCACTGCCAACCATGCTAGCAAAGCAAAAACTTAAGCCTTTGATTCCCTTGCCCTATCCGCCAGCTTCCTGCAAAAACTGGTGGATAGGGTGAGAGAATCAACTGGTTACGTTTTTGCAGTTGATGGGATAGGGTGCGGGCGTCAAAGGGTTAAGACGACTGGCTTGAGTTGCCTCATTTAGTATAAAATCTTGTATCAGGCTGAAATATCATCTAAACTAAAAATCACTCCTTAAAAGCCTCATGACTGAACCAATCCTATCATTGACTCTTATCTAACCCTATCCTCAGCTTCCTTCAGAAAGCTGGTGGAAAGGGTTCAACTTCATACTGCTTATAGCCCAGCCGACTACTAGAGCCACATCAGGGCTAACACCACGTTAAAGAAAGGGTGAGGGAGTCAATGAATCCATAGGAAGATCACACAATTTTCGAGTACATTTTTCAGCATCTGCTTTGAAATTGCAAGGATTGACTTAATGGTATCCTGTATTTCTTGAAATGTTGCTGATTCAGCTGTATAGTCAGTATTATCTGGAACAGGAGGGGACAGGGGTGGGGTTGGTGGGTGGAGCGGGTTTTTTTTTTTTTTGCCATCGCACACCAGATACTTAGCATCACAGAAATAAGAACTCCAAACCAAATTGACTGCCAGCGTTCAGCGTTCACAAAATAGAATCAAAACGTGTATTTCATGGAACAAAGCTTTAAGACAGGCACAAATGTTTGGCCAACAAGCTCTTGTCGAGCGTATATATAAGATAGCAAAGAACAAACATATGTGCACTGTTTATGAGAAAGAAGTAAGACTTCTCTTTATCTTTCGTGCACGCTCGACAAAGGCCAGTAGGCCGATGATTTGTGCCTGTCTTGTTTTTGCTTTATCAAACACACGTGTTGATTCTAGTTCCGTGTGTGTATGTGTATGTGTGTGTGTGTGTGTGTGTGTGTGTGTGTGTGTGTGTGTGTGTGTGTGTGCGTGCTGCGTGTGTGTGTGTGTGTGTGTGTGTGTGTGTGTGTGTGTATGTGTGTGTGTGTGTGTGTGTGTGTGTGTGTGTGTGTGTGTGTGTGTTCGGTCACAGAAATAGCTCCGCCAACTTTCATGATTACAAATTACCTTCGATTTGAAACGTTTCTGTCGATTGATCATCACACTGAGTATAAATGCCACGTTGTTTTTGGAACAGGGGTTAGAAGATTAATATAGCTACTATTCTACCAAAAAATCTGAAGCCGTTGTGTCTCTTAATTCAAAGTTACTTGAGCAAACACTGCAGAGATGTGATGACTGTAAGTGTCCTTAAAATGGCTGGAAATAAATTCGACACTAGCAGACACGGACTGTTCTGTTAAATACTTTTACCGGGGCTTTAACTCTCTGTCTTCTAATGTGTATGTATGAGACTGCAAGAGCAGGATTGTGTCTATGCATGCGTGTATGTGTGTGCGAGAAACGTGTACTTATGAAGTTCATAATGACTAGACATAAACAGATCATTTTAAAAAAATCACAGACACTCGCAGAGACAGTAACAGTGCACGAAAAATCACAGAAATATAACATTCCATACAAAATCGAAATACTTTCAAACATTTACGGTGCAGTGGGACGGTGTGGGTGGCTGGGTGGGGGAATGTGGGTGAGGGTGTGGGGGTGTTGTAAAGGCTGGCAAAGTCACACAATAGACGACACAGGTATAAAGTCACAAAGACACATCTGTGGAGTACTCCTGAGATGCGGGGGGGGCGGGGGCGGGGGCGGGGGGGGGGGGTAAAGCGAATATGGGCTTTGCCAGGTTAGCAAAGGCAACAAGGCTATACTGAACGATCCGGCGCACCATGTTTCTGCCATGTGCGTTTCGCCTACACACACTCTGAAGAACATTAGTTTCGCCTACACGCGCTTTACCTAAACATTCTGAAAACATTAATTTCGTCTATATTCGTTTTGCCTGAAACACTGAAAACATTAATTTCGCTTATACTCGTTTTGCCTGAACGCTTTAAAAAACATTAATTTCGGCTTCACGCGTTTAATCTACCCATTCTGAAGAACATTAGTCTTACCTATGCCAGTTTTGCTACACAGTTCTGAAGAACATTAGTCTTACCTATGCCAGTTTTGCCTACACACTCCTAAGAACAATCGTTTCGCCTACGGCTGTTTTCATTTTGTCTTTCTGTCTGTCTTCTCTCAGATCTCCCCCCCCCCTCTCTTTCTGTTGGTAAAACGAAGCAGTGAGCAGGCCTACGTAGGCGAAACAACCCTGCCAGTACGACCACGGAAAAGGAGAGAGGAAGTTTTAGAGAAGAAAAAATAGACGAAACGCATGTAGGCGAAAAGTGTGGCCGCCCCCAGAAACGATCACCAGCACTGAAATACACCGTCATCACATTGGTCAACACCAGCACTGAAATACACCGTCATCACATTGGTCAACACCAGCACTGAAATACACCGTCATCACATTGGTCAACACCAGCACTGAAATACACCGTCATCACATTGGTCAACACCACCACTAATACACCGTCATCACATGTAAACACCACATCAGCACAATAGTGACTACACAGCGAAGAGGACAAGAAACAAGATAACGTGACCACCGTTTCATCACAGACGCTCAACAACAAGACGACGGAACGAGGGTTTTTGAAAGCACAGGATGACCATTTTTTGAGCATCACAAGAAGAGGTGAACACCCTGCGTTTCTGGCTGAGCTAAAGCTAACATGGCCAATTCTTGCAGACATTCCCACTGAGGACAGAGAGGGTGGGAGATGTACTTGCAGCGACAAGGGATAGAATCGCATGGAGGGCCATGATCGCCAACGCCACGCGGCAGGGCACATGATGATGATGATGATGATGATGATGATGATGATGACGATGATGATGATTCCCATTTTCCTGATACAATGGAACAAAACAAAACAAAACTCAATATAAAAACCAGTAAAAGTTGATGGAAAACTAACTGCCAACAATCCCATTTTCTGTTGTCGAAATGAAAGACAACGAAACTGAACTATGAAAAAAAAATATATAGGCATACACAAACTAACATTTCACGCAGTCCGAGTGCTTTCCCCTGTCAGTGCTGCTGCCTCTCACATCTCGTAAAAGGCCACACATTTCCAAGCGATATGTCCCAGAAAATGGGCAATGCCTATTCAAACACGTGCACTGCATTTCTTTTCTGTGTAGATTGTGACCCAATTTGTAAAAAAAAAGAAACAAAACAAAACAAACAAAAACAAAACAAAAAAATATAAAAATCGGTCATATGTAGCACTAAACCTCGATAATACATTTTCAACACAACACCATGGTTTACGAGCAATGTTCCTGAAATAAAGTCAAAGATGTAGGAGAACCAATGAAAAACAATTCCACAATCATTTCAATCACTAAAAAGTTAGAAACACGACATGAGGAAAAACACGCTCAACTGCAACGCTCCTGTGCAAACTGATATCAAACTGATTCTCAAATTCAAATAAGAGGGTGAAATACCGTAATAAAGTCATGATTTCACAAAGAGGGAATGTTCCTTTCATATGTTCAGTTTTGTATTTCAACTTTGTCAGATAACCAGATCACTTGACGCAGACAGATAATCAGATCATTTGACACTGACAGACAATCAGATCATTTGACACAGATAAATCAACAATCCACGATGGACAAATCAAGCTGTAACCGATTATTTATGAGAAAGATTTTTTATCTTTCTCATAAATAATCGGTTACAGCTTGATGGGCAGAGAATGAGACAAACCAAAAGAGAAAAAAGACAGAAAAAGAAACAAAACGAAACGGAAAAAGAAGGACATAAAGAAAGAAGACAGAAACACGGAAATATGAAAACACATCCACAAAGGACAATCATAGTGCTGAAAAAAACGTTTTAAAAAAAGACAATAAAAAAAACGAACAGGAAAAGATTAGCAAATTCAATAAAAACAAAGAGGGAAATAAGACCTGATCCAGCAAGTTCGTCCCCAGTGCTTTGCTGTTCCGTTGGTTCAATGTCCATTCATTTCTCGTTTCACGTTCATGATAAGGTTAACCTTTGAATCCCGCTCCCTGTTCACCAGCATCCTGCTTTGTCGACCATGATGACAAAGAAAACACTTCACCCTATGACTCCCTCACCCCATCCACCAGCTTCCTGCAGGAAGGGTGAGGGAGTCACAGGGTTAAGTCTTTGCAATTGGTGGATAGGGTGGGGGAGTTATAGGGTTAATGAAAACCCAATACAATATATTCTCGGGTTTGAACTGCCAGTCACATAAACATGTAGGCACACCAAGTGGTAACTGTTCATCTGGTAATGACAGGGCAAGCCACATAGCTAACCAGGCAGTTGGAACAGGCTTTTATGAGGCAACTGGAACCTCACTTTTCAGCGTTCAACACGCTACTATAAAAGACGTCTCATAACAAAACGCAGGGTGCAGATGTGTGTCAATCTATATTAACAAATATCCACGTTCATGGTTATCTTAATGTCTGTTGTATCCTTGTTCAACAACATAACCTGTCTGACTGTGGCCCTGTTCATCACTTGCCTTCTTTTTCATATCACTATAATAGCCATGTTCACAATTGTGTCAACGTCTTATATTTTTCACGGTCATTGCCATACTGCTGTCTCATAATATCCATCGTCATTTGCTATATTCCAGAAGTGATATCACTAACGTTCGTTACTCAAAACAAGTGTCACTGCCCGCATTCAAGCAAACAGGAACCAGAAAAAAACACGAAAAAAGAATCAGAACGCGAATTTAATACAATTTTTGTCTTGTCCGGTGGTATCAAATACGCGTTCTGATTCTTTTTTCGTGTTTTCCCTTTTTTCTGGTTCCTACTCACATTCGTTGTTACATCAGTTTCTGACAATATCCACGAATCATTATCTCAGTGCCTGACATGATGCAAACTGGTAGATGGCAGATTTCACAACGATTTGTCATCGATTCACACACACACGCAAGAATACACACATGAAAAACCACAACGTGAACAAGTGCAAAGAAAGTATCGAAAACGCCAGAAGGAGACAGTTGGAAAACGTGGAGGAGACAGGGACAGGAGAGTGATGGGGTATCAGACAATGGAAAAAGAGTTTGTGTTTGCGATGGAGACTCAAAGTATACAAAAAGAATGCATCAAAACACACATCAAAAGGCGGTAAAAGTACATGAGCAATCCACAGGCAAGAAATAGGAGGAGGGAGGTAGGGATTGTGAGGAGAAACGTTGAAGTACGTGTAAAGAGGGTGAATTGAGAACACCCCTGTCCTGCAAATTGAGGACACCTCTCTTCTGCAAATTGAGGACATTCCTCTTCTGCGAACTGAGGACACCCCTCTTTCTCAAACTGAGGACACCCCTCTTCTGTAAAGTGAGTACACCCCTCTTCTGCAAACTGAGGACACCCTCTTCTGCAAACTGAGGACATTCCTCATCTGCAAACTGAGGACATTCCTCTTCTGCAAACTGAGGACACCCCTCTCTGCAAACTGAGGACATCCTCTTCTGCAAAGTGAGTACACCCCTCTTCTGCAAACTGAGGACACCCCTCTTCTGCAAACTGAGGACACCCTCTATTGCAAACTGAGAACATCCCTCTTCTGCAAAGTGAGTACACCCCTCTTTTGCAAACTGAGGACACCCTCTTCTGCAAACTGAGGACATTCCTCTTCTGCAAACCGAGGACACCCCTCTTCTGCAAACTGAGGACACCCCTATTCTGCAAACTGAGGACACCCCACTTCTGCAAACCGAGGACGCCCTCTTCTGCAAAGTAAGGACACCCCTCTTCTTCAAATCGAAGACATCCCCCTCTTGCAGAATAAGGACAGCATTCTTGTGCAAACTGAGGACACCCCTCTATGCAAACTGAGGACACCCCTCTTCTGCAAATCGAGGACATCCCTCTCCTGCAGAATAAGGACAGCTCTCTATTGGAGTGAGGCTTTACGGAACTGGGAACCTTTGGGAGCTGGGAGTCTATCTGCAGGGGAAGAGAAGGTGTGGCTGTTCGGAAGCTTCTCTGCCGAGCTGGGATGCAGAAGCTCCGGGGACATGGCACGGCGAGGCATCAGCAAGCCGCACTCGCAGCTCTTGATGTGTCCGCACTTTCCAGAACTCTGCTTGCCGGGTCTGGGAGTGTGCGTGTGTGAGGAACTACCAGACAGAGAGGCGTTGAGATAGGCGGGGATCGTCTGCTGGGTCATATGGGAGCTGCCCACCTGGTGACCCTGCATGCAGGTCAAGGGACTCGGGGAGCGGGCCGGAGACGAGTCCATGTTGGACGGGGAGGGGGTGCGGGCCAGAGGGCTGAGCGGCACGTTATGCACGGACTTCCGGCGATGGGACGGGATGATGGACGTCGTCTTCTTGTGCTTGGACACGTGCAGAGAGCTGGGTCTCCCGAAGTGCGCGGAGGCCCCGGCCGGTGAGTTGGGCACGCTGGACGACGGTGAGCTGCTGTTGGAACTCACCGCGGGCGACGTGTCCGGTGACCTGGGCACAGTGACCGGAGGAGAGCGCATGGCGCGGTGGAGAGCCGGGCTTCCTTCACAGGACCGGTTCATGGGACCGGTCCGTGCGGAAGGATTGATGTGGACCCCGTGCACCAGCATGGGATCCCCCTTCCCTCGGCTCAGGCGTCTGAGCAGACTGCGCTGTGACTTCTTCCGCTCGCCGGTCCGGTCCTTCATCTGCCTCTTCTTGATGGCCTTGCGTGCCATCTTGCCCGGTGCTGCCCCCTTGGGTCGGGAGCCGGTCTTGATGGATGTCTTGTTGAGGGGCACGCAGCGCACATTGAGCACGGAGGAGGAGGACAGGATGTGGACCACCTGGGTGTGGAGCAAGCTCTGCACGGACTCCTCGTTCAGGTGGGTGATCAGATCACCGGGCTGAAGGCCTGCCTCGCTGGCTGGACTGTTCTCCAACACGTCCTGTTGAGTATACGATGATGATGATAATAATAATAATAATAATAGTAATAATCATATTACTACTACTACTACTACTACTATTGCTACTACAACTACTAATAATAATGAAATAATAACAGCAACAAACAACAATAATAATATTAGTAATAATAATAATAATAATAACAATAATAATAACAGTAATAATAATAATAGTAATAATAATAATGATAAGGAGAAGGAGGAGGAAGATGACGTTCATAATGACGACTACGACGATAATCATAACATCACCGCCACCACCACCAATAGTAATAGTAATAATAATAACAATAATGATAATACATAACAATGTAATAATTATAACAGTTAATAGTATAATATATAATAATAAATAATAATAATAGCAATAATAATGATAATGATAATAACAATAATTAAAAAAAATAATAATAACAATTCATTTCATATTGCTTAGAGCCCAGCTTACTACTAGAGCCATATCAGGGCTAACATCACGTCAAAAAAAAGGACAACCCGTTAAGACAGAAGACAACAGTTAGAAACCATACTCACTGTAAAAAAAAAAGAAATAATATAACAATAATAATAATAATAAATAATAATTATGATAATAATGATAATATATATAACAATAATGAAAAGAAAAAGAAAAAGATGGCAATAAGTATTGACGTATACACACAACCAAGGCATACACTCTCGGTGTTCACTCAAACCTTCACTCACAGTGACAGAAAAACAATTACTTCATAATGAGAAGACTGGAAAAAGGAGTGAAAGTGGGGAGGGGACAAAGACAAGACTTACTGCTGGACAAAAAGCTATATTTTCAACTTGGACTTGAGGCAGACAGAAAATACGTATTTGTCGAAAGGGACGGCCTTTCCGATAAAAGAATCAGACATAGAAAATAAACGAGGACCAATTGTAGAACACCCGCATTAACCCTTTGGCTTTCGCACCCTGTTCACTTAACTGCAAAAAAATTAACCATTTGACTCCCTCAACCTATCCACCAGCTTCCTTCGAGAAGATGGTGGATAAGGTGATGGAGTCAAAGGGTTATGGTTTTTTTTCTTTGCTAGCATGGTTGATGATGCAGGACGTTGATGGACAGGGTGCGGGAGTCAAAGGGTTAAGACATTTCCTGACAGATAGTGTCTGAAAACGGTAGGGAGCATTCAAAAAGTTTTGAGTCATGACATATCAGCAGTTGACCCACAGTCGAAGAACAATAACCACAAAGAAGCAACACTAAACATAGAAATGTAATGTATTTTGCTCGATTTTGATTTAAAAATGACAAACCTAGTGACAGGGAAAGAATTTGAGGGAAGGGGGAGGTTAGAGAGAGAAAAAGAAAGAGAAGGAGAGAGAGACAGACAGTCAATATATATCATCATCATCATCATCAGGTACCTTGCCGCATGGCGTTGGCGATCATGGACCTCCATCTATCTCTATCTCTTGCCGCCCCAAGCATCTCCTCCACCCTCCTCGTCCTCAGCCACTCCGCAAGTCCGTCTAGCATTTTCTCCCTGGGTCTACCCGGTGCTCTCTTTCCCTCCAGCTTTCCCGTTGTGAGCAGGTGCTCCAATCCCCCTTCCTCAAAAAATTGCCTATAAATGTTGGCTGCCTTTTCCTAATCTTCCTTGTGAATGATATACTTGTGTCTGCCTCCATCAAGACTGTCTCGTTTGTTTTCTTTGCTGTCCATGGAACTCTCAACATTTTTCTTAGAAACCAAACCTCGGCTGCCTCAATCTTGTTCTGGCTTTACTTGCTGACTGTCCACGCCTCACATCCGTACAACAGTATTGGTTCTATATAACATTCAAGAACTCTCTTCCTGATGTTAATTGATAGGCATTTGTTGGTAAGAATGCTTGTCATCTTCTTGAATGCTGTTTTGGCTTTGCCGATTCTGCCGGCTATTTCCGATGTGCGTCTGCCGTCTGATGAAATGACCGTTCCCAGGTATTTGAACTTATTAACCTGTGTCAAGGTTGTGCCATTTGCTGTTATTTTGCATGAGTGGATTTCGTGTTTTTTACTGATCACCATGACTTCAATCTTCCTGCTGTTTAGTTCCAACTCCTTACCTTTGCTTTCTATTTCTAGTATATTCACAAGGTTTTGTCGGTCCCTTTCATTTTCTGCAATTAGCACGGTGTCATCTGCGTATCGAATGTTGTTTATCATTTTCCCTTAAACCTTTAATCCAGGGTCTTCTTCTAGGTTTCTCAATATATATAATTATATGTACATATATATATATATGTATATGTATGTATATATGTATAATGTGTGTGTGTGTACAGAGAGAGAAGAGAAAGGAGGGAGGGAAGGAGGGAGAGAGAGACAGACAGACAGAGAGACAGAGAGAGAGAGACAGAGAGACAGAGAGAAAGAGACAGAAAGAGGAAAATGTGAGTAGCTTTATTTCAAGTTTTAACAGACACAGATCAGTACAATAACATTACAAAAATCATAATACAAACATGCGGCTTACAATTTACTCATCGTTAAGCATTAATGAAACGGATATAATACTAATATGCGCATTATGACAAAAGAAAAGATAATCATCCCATGGTTAAACGACAAATAGATTTATCAAGAAAATAACGTGTGTGAATAGTTTATGTACGCCTGTTTACCTAATGGGCATACAGTACTTGGGCTTTATCTACCATAGGAACAAATGACTGCCTGCTGTTGCTGGTAGTGACGGTAGTAGTGATGATGGAGGTTTGTTGCACTGAAAGACGACCAAGTTCTCAAAAAATCAAACCAGTCGCCGTGGTGTAGTGGTTAGCGCAGCGGACTATCGACTGGAAAGTTGTGGGTTCGGATCCCCACATCAGTCCCTTCAAAAAAATGTTGTGGGATTTTTCGGCTCTAACCGGCTCCTACCCAGAGTTGGGCGTGATATGGGGTCATTGGGAAGACTGGGACCACACCTGACCGATGCGTCATTGAGAGTGTTGCTCAAATCGTCTGACCAGCATCACAGCTGTCTGTATCTCTCAGGCAACGCCAGGATATATTATGATAGTAAGCGTGGAGTACAGCCCTGTCACGCAGTCTCAATCCTACATGTAGATGGAGCTCCATAGCATCATGGTTATCATCCTCGTCGACATCATCATCATCGCATTGTAAAAACTGTTCCAGGTTCTGTGGCCATTGAGGTGGCGTAGAAAATGGAACGAAAGCAAACAAACAAACAAACAAACAAACAAACAAACAAACAAACAAAAAAGGTCAACAGAAAGGTAGCCACTCTGAGTGCAATAATCCTAAAAATATTACGTTTTCAAGTAATTTCTGAAGCTGACTTTTGTTAGTATACGTCAATAACTGAAAAACAATCAAACTTTTTTTTTTAAAAAAGCAGGTCCACAACACTTACAGGGAAAAATGAACATTCAAAATAATAGCGCCAAATACACAAAAACAACTGCCTAAAACATACTTTTACGAACGACTTACTTTTTAACCCTTTGACTCCCGTACCCTGTCCACCAGCATCCTGCACTGTCAACCACGCTGGCAACGCGAAACCTGAACCCTTTGATTCCGTGATTCCTTCCATCAGCCAGCTTTCTGCAGGAAGCTGGTGGATATGGTGAGGGAATCAAAGGGTTATGGTTTTGCAGTTTGTTGATAGGGTGTGGGCGTTAAAGGGTTAAACAAATGGGGGGGGGTGGAAAGAAAATTGAAAAAGGCTTACTACTCACAGTGACCATATGTTGCAGAGTATACACGTTTGTCTCCCCAATGTATACTCGAACAGAGCGGAATCCGAACCCAAAACCCCTAGCGCCACGCTTGAGCACGATGGGCGGATTCAGGTTACGTGAAATGGGGGACATGTCCCTGCTGGGGGACCCGTCACGAGAACTGGCGCTGGATCCTCCTGGGGACGATGTCCTGGGGACCACAGTGTCTTCTGCAACAGACACACGCAGCACTGGATGAGAACGGATGGTTTGTGAAACCATCGTCAGAAGATAAACAGAAGGGCACTACAAACCATTATCAGTAGATATACAGAAAGGCACTACAAACTATCGTCAGAAGATTACAAAAATGCACTACAAACTATCGTCAGAAGATTACAAAAATGCACTACAAACAATCGTCAGAAGATTACAAAAATGCATACAAACCTTCGTCAGAAGATTACAAAAATGCACTACAAACTATCGTCAGAAGATTACAAAAATGCACTACAAACTATAGTCAGAAGATTACAAAAATGCACTACAAACAATCGTCAGAAGATTACAATAATGCACTACAAACCTTCGGAAGAAGATTACAAAAATGCACTACAAACTATCGTCAAAAGATTACAAAAATGCACTACAAACTATCGTCAGAAGATTACAAAAATGCACTACAAACTATCGTCAGAAGATTACAAAAATGCACTACAAACTATCGTCAGAAGATTACAAAAATGCACTACAAACCATTATCAGTAGATATACAGAAAGGCACTACAAACCTTCGTCAGAAGATTACAAAAATGCACTACAAACTATCGTCAGAAGATTACAAAAATGCACTACAAACTATCGTCAGAAGATTACAAAAATGCACTACAAACTATCGTCAGAAGATTACAAAAATGCACTACAAACCATTATCAGTAGATACAGAAAGGCACTACAAACCTTCGTCAGAAGATTACAAAAATGCACTACAAACTATCGTCAGAAGATTACAAAAATGCACTACAAACTATCGTCAGAAGATTACAAAAATGCACTACAAACTATCGTCAGAAGATTACAAAAATACACTACAAACTATCGTCAGAAGATTACAAAAATGCACTACAAACTATCGTCAGAAGATTACAAAAATGCACTACAAACAATCGTCAGAAGATTACAAAAATGCATACAAACCTTCGTCAGAAGATTACAAAAATGCACTACAAACTATCGTCAGAAGATAAACAGAAAGGCACTACAAACCATTTACAGTAGATATTGAAAAAGGCACTACAAACAATCGTCAGAAGATATACAGAAAGGCACTACAAACCATGGTCAGAAGATATACAGAAAGGCATTAAAAACCATCGTCAGAAGATCTACAGAAAGGCACTACAAACCATTTACAGTAGATATTGAAAAAGGCACTACAAACAATCGTCAGAAGATATACAGAAAGGCACTACAAATCATGGTCAGAAGATATACAGAAAGGCACTACAAATCATGGTCAGAAGATCTACAGAAAGGCATTAAAAACCATCGTCAGAAGATATACAGAAAGGCACTACAAATCATGGTCAGAAGATATACAGAAAGGCATTAAAAACCATCGTCAGAAGATCTACAGAAAGGCACTACAAATCATGGTCAGAAGATATACAGAAACGCACTACAAATCATGGTCAGAAGATATACAGAAAGGCACTACACACCATCGTCAGAAGATATACAGAAAGGCACTACACACCATCGTCAGAAGATATACAGAAAGGCACTACAAATCATGGTCAGAAGATATACAGAAAGGCACTACACACCATCGTCAGAAGATATACAGAAAGGCACTACACACCATCGTCAGAAGATATACAGAAAGGCACTACAAACAATCGTCAGAAGATATACAGAAAGGCACTACAAATCATGGTCAGAAGATATACAGAAAAGCACTACAAACATGGTCAGAAGATATACAGAAAGGCACTACACACCATCGTCAGAAGATATACAGAAAGGCACTACAAATCATGGTCAGAAGATATACAGAAAAGCACTACATACATGGTCAGAAGATATACAGAAAGGTACTACAAATCATGGTCAGAAGATATACAGAAAGGCACTACACACCATCGTCAGAAGATATACAGAAAGGCACTACAAATCATGGTCAGAAGATATACAGAAAGGCACTACAAATCATGGTCAGAAGATATACAGAAAGGCACTACACACCATCGTCAGAAGATATACAGAAAGGCACTACAAATCATGGTCAGAAGATATACAGAAAGGCACTACAAACCATGGTCAGAAGATATACAGAAAGGCACTAAAAACCATCTTCAGAAGATACAAAAAAGGCACTTCAAACCATCGTCAGAAGATATACAGAAAGGCATTACAAATTATCGTCAGAAGATATACAGAAAGGCATTACAAATTATAGTCAGATGATAATTAAACAGAAAGGCACTACAAATCATGGTCAGAAGAATACAGAAAGGCACTACAAACCATGGTCAGAAGATATACAAAAAGGCACTACAGACCATCGTCAGAAGATCTACAGAAAGGCACTACAAACCATGGTCAGAAAATTACAAAAATGCACTACAAACCTTCGTCAGAAGATTACAAAAATGCACTACAAACTATCGTCAGAAGATTACAAAAATGCACTACAAACTATCGTCAGAAGATTACAAAAATGCACTACAAACTATCGTCAGAAGAGTACAAAAATGCACTACAAACCATTATCAGTAGATATACAGAAAGGCACTACAAACCTTCGTCAGAAGATTACAAAAATGCACTACAAACTATCGTCAGAAGATTACAAAAATGCACTACAAACTATCGTCAGAAGATTACAAAAATGCACTACAAACTATCGTCAGAAGATTACAAAAATGCACTACAAACTATCGTCAGAAGATTACAAAAATGCACTACAAACTATCGTCAGAAGATTACAAAAATGCACTACAAACAATCGTCAGAAGATTACAAAAATGCATACAAACCTTCGTCAGAAGATTACAAAAATGCACTACAAACTATCGTCAGAAGATAAACAGAAAGGCACTACAAACCATTTACAGTAGATATTGAAAAAGGCACTACAAACAATCGTCAGAAGATATACAGAAAGGCACTACAAACCATGGTCAGAAGATATACAGAAAGGCATTAAAAACCATCGTCAGAAGATCTACAGAAAGGCACTACAAACCATTTACAGTAGATATTGAAAAAGGCACTACAAACAATCGTCAGAAGATATACAGAAAGGCACTACAAATCATGGTCAGAAGATATACAGAAAGGCACTACAAATCATGGTCAGAAGATCTACAGAAAGGCATTAAAAACCATCGTCAGAAGATATACAGAAAGGCACTACAAATCATGGTCAGAAGATATACAGAAAGGCACTACAAATCATGGTCAGAAGATATACAGAAAGGCACTACAAATCATGGTCAGAAGATATACAGAAAGGCACTACACACCATCGTCAGAAGATATACAGAAAGGCACTACACACCATCGTCAGAAGATATACAGAAAGGCACTACAAATCATGGTCAGAAGATATACAGAAAGGCACTACACACCATCGTCAGAAGATATACAGAAAGGCACTACACACCATCGTCAGAAGATATACAGAAAGGCACTACAAACAATCGTCAGAAGATATACAGAAAGGCACTACAAATCATGGTCAGAAGATATACAGAAAAGCACTACAAACATGGTCAGAAGATATACAGAAAGGCACTACACACCATCGTCAGAAGATATACAGAAAGGCACTACAAATCATGGTCAGAAGATATACAGAAAAGCACTACAAACATGGTCAGAAGATATACAGAAAGGCACTACAAATCATGGTCAGAAGATATACAGAAAGGCACTACACACCATCGTCAGAAGATATACAGAAAGGCACTACAAATCATGGTCAGAAGATATACAGAAAGGCACTACAAATCATGGTCAGAAGATATACAGAAAGGCACTACACACCATCGTCAGAAGATATACAGAAAGGCACTACAAATCATGGTCAGAAGATATACAGAAAGGCACTACAAACCATGGTCAGAAGATATACAGAAAGGCACTAAAAACCATCTTCAGAAGATACAAAAAAGTCACTTCAAACCATCGTCAGAAGATATACAGAAAGGCATTACAAATTATCGTCAGAAGATATACAGAAAGGCATTACAAATTATAGTCAGATGATAATTAAACAGAAAGGCACTACAAATCATGGTCAGAAGAATACAGAAAGGCACTACAAACCATGGTCAGAAGATATACAAAAAGGCACTACAGACCATCGTCAGAAGATCTACAGAAAGGCACTACAAACCATGGTCAGAAAATTACAAAAATGCACTACAAACCTTCGTCAGAAGATTACAAAAATGCACTACAAACTATCGTCAGAAGATTACAAAAATGCACTACAAACTATCGTCAGAAGATTACAAAAATGCACTACAAACTATCGTCAGAAGAGTACAAAAATGCACTACAAACCATTATCAGTAGATATACAGAAAGGCACTACAAACCTTCGTCAGAAGATTACAAAAATGCACTACAAACTATCGTCAGAAGATTACAAAAATGCACTACAAACTATCGTCAGAAGATTACAAAAATGCACTACAAAACTATCGTCAGAAGATTACAAAAATGCACTACAAACTATCGTCAGAAGATTACAAAAATGCACTACAAACTATCGTCAGAAGATTACAAAAATGCACTACAAACAATCGTCAGAAGATTACAAAAATGCATACAAACCTTCGTCAGAAGATTACAAAAATGCACTACAAACTATCGTCAGAAGATAAACAGAAAGGCACTACAAACCATTTACAGTAGATATTGAAAAAGGCACTACAAACAATCGTCAGAAGATATACAGAAAGGCACTACAAACCATGGTCAGAAGATATACAGAAAGGCATTAAAAACCATCGTCAGAAGATCTACAGAAAGGCACTACAAACCATTTACAGTAGATATTGAAAAAGGCACTACAAACAATCGTCAGAAGATATACAGAAAGGCACTACAAATCATGGTCAGAAGATATACAGAAAGGCACTACAAATCATGGTCAGAAGATCTACAGAAAGGCATTAAAAACCATCGTCAGAAGATATACAGAAAGGCACTACAAATCATGGTCAGAAGATATACAGAAAGGCACTACACACCATCGTCAGAAGATATACAGAAAGGCACTACAAATCATGGTCAGAAGATATACAGAAAGGCACTACAAATCATGGTCAGAAGATATACAGAAAGGCACTACAAATCATGGTCAGAAGATATACAGAAAGGCACTACACACCATCGTCAGAAGATATACAGAAAGGCACTACACACCATCGTCAGAAGATATACAGAAAGGCACTACAAATCATGGTCAGAAGATATACAGAAAGGCACTACACACCATCGTCAGAAGATATACAGAAAGGCACTACACACCATCGTCAGAAGATATACAGAAAGGCACTACAAACAATCGTCAGAAGATATACAGAAAGGCACTACAAATCATGGCCAGAAGATATACAGAAAAGCACTACAAACATGGTCAGAAGATATACAGAAAGGCACTACACACCATCGTCAGAAGATATACAGAAAGGCACTACAAATCATGGTCAGAAGATATACAGAAAAGCACTACAAACATGGTCAGAAGATATACAGAAAGGCACTACAAATCATGGTCAGAAGATATACAGAAAGGCACTACAAACCATGGTCAGAAGATATACAGAAAGGCACTAAAAACCATCTTCAGAAGATACAAAAAAGGCACTTCAAACCATCGTCAGAAGATATACAGAAAGGCATTACAAATTATCGTCAGAAGATATACAGAAAGGCATTACAAATTATAGTCAGATGATAATTAAACAGAAAGGCACTACAAATCATGGTCAGAAGAATACAGAAAGGCACTACAAACCATGGTCAGAAGATATACAAAAAGGCACTACAGACCATCGTCAGAAGATCTACAGAAAGGCACTACAAACCATGGTCAGAAGATATACAGAAAGGCACTACAATCCATGGTCAGAAGATATACAGAAAGGCACTACAAACCATGGTCAGAAGATATACAGAAAGGCACTACAATCCACCGTCAGAAGATCTACAGAAAGGCACTACAATCCACCGTCAGAAGATATACAGAAAGGCACTACAATCCACCGTCAGAAGATCTACAGAAAGGCACTACAAACCATGGTCAGAAGATATACAGAAAGGCACTACAATCCACCGTCAGAAGATCTACAGAAAGGCACTACAAACCATGGTCAGAAGATATACAGAAAGGCACTACAGTCCATCGTCAGAAGATATACAGAAAGGCACTACAATCCATGGTCAGAAGATATACAGAAAGGCACTACAATCCATCGTCAGAAGATCTACAGAAAGCACGACAATCCATGGTCAGAAGATATACAGAAAGGCACTACAATCCATGGTCAGAAGATATACAGAAAGGCACTACAATCCATGGTCAGAAGATATACAGAAAGGCACTACAATCCATCGTCAGAAGATATACAGAAAGGCACGACAATCCATCGTCAGAAGATATATAGATAAATACTACAAGCAGATACGGCATGATAAATGATGATATCTCTAATCCTTGTAACGTTCACTGAAAATGAAAACTGAATAAAAATGAAAGCAATATTTATTTTTGTTTTATGTTTCTTGTTTTTGTTTAAAGCCCACCCGTCTGCGTAGAGTCATATCAGGGCTATGACCATTCCAAAACACCCTCCATACTTCAACAAGACAAAATGGAAAAGAAAATTAAGTACACATATCCAAGCATTCGCGCATATACGTAGTCAAAGGAGATTCTCCTGGCATTGACCACTCCGTCCAATTTATCGCACAGGGGATAAAAAAAACAAAACAATCCTGAATACAAATATCAACAGAACTAAGGACACTAAAACATATAACGGGCCTAAATTACCTAAAATTGCTTCCGCGTATCGTATATCCTACAGCCAAACATGCACTTAATACATGTACCCAGTTATCAATCTTAAGAGAATGTACGTAAGACTTTATCGAACACATACAGGTGAATGAACCAGCAAGGCAGAAATAACAGGATGACCAGTAATCGCCTCAAACTTAACACCGACAAAACCGAATTTATGCCTGTTGGTGCGCTCTCCCGTCTTCGTTTGATCGGCAGTAATTCTGCACACATTGATGGAAGTGACATCCCTTTTCAGCCCACAGTCAAATATCTTGGCATCAAGATCGATCAGGCACTTTCAATGCATGATCACATTAGCAGTATATGCCGCATTTCCTTCCTTGAGCTTCGACGTATTGCATCAATCCGTCGCTATCTTTCTAACGAAGCTGCTACCAAACTTGTTCTGGCCTTGGTCACCTCTCGGTTAGATTACTGCAACTCCATACTGGCAGGTCTACCTAAAGATGAAATGAAACGCCTCGATAGAGTTCAGGCAAGTGCTGCACGCCTTATTATGAAGAAGAAGAAGCGTGACCACATCACTCCAATACTTCAAAAGCTACACTGGCTTCCTGTCAGCTATCGCTGCCAGTATAAAATTTACACTATGGCATACCGCCACTTTGAAGGCACTCTGCCATCATACCTGTCTAATGCATTATGCTCATATACACCATCTCGGGCCCTCAGGTCATCGAATGAAAAGCTGCTTAAAATTCCAAAGTGTAATCTTAGAACTGCTGGTGAGCGCTCCTTTCATTATCTTGCACCTCGCCTCTGGAATTCACTGCCGGTCGACCTTAGAAGGGAAAGCGCACTTGCTTCTTTTAAAGCAAAACTCAAAACCCACCTGTTTGTGAAAGCATTTGAAATTCCCAGTCTAAATGATTGTATTCTTTGCGCTAATGCTGTTGATTATTGTATGATTTCTAAGGTATATGATATGTACTGTTTAAGTCATGTTGTTGTAAGATAGTATAATTTATGAGTGGGTGTGATGTATGTGTGTGTGTGTGTGTGTGGTGTATGTGTCTATGTATGTATGTGTATGTATGTGTGTGTGTATATGTATGTGTGTATATATATATTAACATATTTTTAATTTGTGTAAGAGAGTATGCTTATGTGATAGTAAGGTATTATGTACACTATTGTGTTGCTGTAGGATAGTATGTTTTATGATTGGTATGATAGCGCAGTGAGTCTGTATACAGAGAATAGCGCTATATAAAAGCAATTTATTATTATTATTATAAATGACAGAAAGCGAAGAAGGAAGAAAGAAACAAAGAGAGTGACAGAAAAGAAGAAATTTCTAGCACAGAATTTCCATAAGGTGGGAATACTATTTATACTGAAAGAGCCCCAGGCATCCCCACGGAGGGAACGTTCACTGAAAATAAAATATTAATCAAAATAAAAACAACACAAAACGATAAAGTTGTATTCATTTGATATCGTCATCATTATCATCATATAGTTCTATGGTAATCATAAGTGTTCCTTGCCCTTATAGTATGATTACAAGCATTTTCTGTGATATCTGAAAACATTGTAAACCAAGTTCTGTATGCAACAATACTGTAACAAGTTGTTTCCATAGTCAGGACATATACAACAGTGAAGCAGAAAAACGGTACTGACAGAAAGTATCATCTACAAAATACGAATGAAATATTATTAAAAAAAAAACCTCCTCGTTCATGGGCTGCAATTCTCACGAACAGTCAAACACAAGAGTGGGTTATCACTATATGGCGAGTTTTGTTACCTGCTATTGAGACTATCATACTGTTTCTGGGGTGAGTGAGCATGCTGGATGTTATCACGTTACCATAATCCATTAATCACTGACATGACTTACAGGATCTTTAACGTACATATCTGACATTCTACGTCCTCATACACATGGAGGGGGTTCAGGTACTAGAAAGTCTGCACATCATAATGCTGACCTGGAAGATCGGAAAGATCTCCAGTCTTTATCCACTTGGCAGTACCCAAGCAGGTTAGAACCCGCCTAGAAGACCAACTGCAGGAGTTACCGGAGTTATTTCAAGAGGAATTCATCGCTCTCGAACAGGTCCATATGCGCTCCACCCAAATCTGCCAGAACTAATCTGCCAGATTTGCCGAGCCTGCAAAAAAGCCTTATGTGCTGGCAGGGTCTTGAAACGGGAAAGGGGAGAAAGGACCTATCAAACACTACGCTGACACCACCAGAATGATGGAAACAAGTTGGGCAGCGACCAGGCCAGTTTTTAATGTTGCGGGCTGGGATTGAACTCAAGATATCAGACCTTCTTGTATCAATCTGCCATTGAGGTGGCTTAAGATTAGATTGAATTGCCTTGCGTATAACTTTTATACATGTCCTTGATTAATCTGCCACTGAGGTAACTTAAGATTAGGTTGAATTGTCTTGCATATAACTTTTATATGTATATATATATATATATATATATATATATGTATATATATATATATAATATATATATACATATATATATATATATATGTATATATATATATATAATATATATACATATATATATATATATATATATATATATATATATATATATATATATGTCCTTGTATCAATCTGCCATTGAAACAACTTAAGAAAATAGTGCATTGATATGTATATTTCCAACTGTAATGTCACATGAATTAAAAAAACTGACCACAGTGATCATGAAGTAAATGTCGTGGAATGTCGACCTAATCAATCTCTATGAAACACATCAAAACATTCGCTAACAGGAGACAAGTAGACCAAAACAACGATCCTAAATCTACGGTCACCAAAAAGCAAAAGCAGTGACACCAGAACAAGAACAGCTAAGGCAGATCAGAATCACACAGAATTAACTGTCACACTTACTATTTCAAGACTATCCAAGAAGGCAAATTGTTCAAAGCAAAATGATAGCATATATCAAAAAGTACTACTCTCGGACATTCCAAGAAGCCAAAGCGTATGATGCAAAATGACAGCACAGGTCAACGGTACGATTTTAGGACTAGCCAAGAAGCCAAAATGTACGATGCAAAATCATAGCACAGATCAAAAAGTACTACTTTAGGACTAACCAAGAAGCCAAAGTATACGATGCAAAATCATAGCACAGATCAAAAGTACTATCTTAGGACTAACCAAGAAGCCAAAGTGTACGACGCAAAAACATAGCACAGATCAAAAGTACTATCTTAGGACTAATCAAGAAGCCAAAGTGTACGATGCAAAATCATAGCACAGATCAAAAGAACTATTTAAGGACTAATCAAGAAGCCAAAGTGTACGATGAAAAATCATAGCACAGATCAAAAATACTATCTTAGGACTAACCAACAACCAAAGTGCATGATGCAAAACGATAGCAAGGTCAAAGGTACTATTTTAGGCCTATCCAAGCCAAAATGTACGGTGCAAAATGATAGCATAGAGATCAAACGTATTATTTTAGGAATATCCAAGAAGCCAAAGTGTACGATGCAAAATGATAGCACATGTCAAAAGTACTATTTTAGGACTATCCAAAAAGCCAAAGTGTACGATGCAAAATGATAGCACAGGTCAAAAGTACTATTTTAGGAATATCCAAGAAGCCAAATTTTACGATGCAAAATGATAGCACAGATCAAAGGTACGATTTTAGGACTATCCATGAAGCTAAAGTGTACAATACAAAATGATAGCACAGATCGAAGGTACGATTTTTAGGACTATCCATGAAGCTAAAGCTTACAATGCAAAATGATAGCACAGATCAAAGGTACGATTTTAGGACTATCCATTGTTGTCGTGAGAATGAAAAAGGCTACCGGAGAGACCGTACACGAAACCGATGGAAGGCAACGGGAAACCACCACCGTACTTTCCCAAGTAAAAATCATGGCCAGACAAAACAACAAAAATGAGGATAACGACGTAAATAGGGGGTCTTATGGAGCACCGTCCGGTAGGGATCGTCTTGCTCAGGTGGGTGTCGACGTAAAAACTGAACCAAATCAATTAATCAATCAATCAATCAATAGTTGTGAGTGAGACAAACTGCTATTAATTCCATTTTGCAGTGCACACGAAACAAGCAAGAGCAACTAGACTACAGCACTAGGAAGAGACCTGAACAAACTACATCACACAGTCACCGACGATGAAAGCTAGAACAGACTGGAAACGAAGCCAATAGCTCATACATGTTTATCTCCCCTGACTTCACACACACGAGGAGCAGAAATAGTTGCCGAATAATCAATGGCAGCGATCTTTTAGGGTAGTTTGGGACATTACTTCCCTTTCATTAGACTATTAAGTAAATGATCACAAAAAACATCTGTTCAGCGTTGTTATTTCTGGGTGTCAACAAACAACAAAAATGTGACTCTTTGCATATGTAAAACATATACACACTTTATCAAATCACAAAATGAACGATAACTGCACAACACAGTTACAGACATTTGACTTTGTTTATCATCAGCATATCACGAGCCTGTGAATAATGCAAGAGCCAGACTGTTGCTCTGTGTGAGCAACAAGACATCTGGCACCAACTATAGGGCTCAGACGTACAGACTAGTTGTCTGTCTAGCTAGTCAGAGACAGACAGAGATCCAAAGAAATGGAACCACTATCTTTGAAACTTACAAAAAAGTGCAGAAACAGGCAAGTAGACCAACATCAAACAATAACCTTACGACTATATCAAAGGCTAAACAACACGCACAGAAACATGAAGTCCGGACAATACACTATTTAACACCACAAAAGCCTACAATGACACTAAGTTCAGTGTAGGCAAGAATAGCCAGAATAAAGCTCAAACTCCACAACACATACAATCAGTGCGAAGTGTACCAGAACGACTAGTGAAAGAGCACAAGAAGCTAGACTAGACTGCCACAAAAGCAAGTGTCTAGAGGTGACAGGTCCGCTAAAGAAAGCGATAAGTTTGGTGACAGTTCTACCAACGAAAGCGACAGTTTGGTGACAGTTCCACCAACGAAAGCGACAGTTTGGTGGCAGTTCTACTAACGAAAGCGACAGTTTGGTGACAGTTCCACCAACGAAAGCGACAGTTTGGTGGCAGTTCTACTAAGGAAAGCGACAGTTTGGTGACATTTCTACCACCAAAAGCGACACGACAGTTTGGTGACAGTTCCACCACCGAAAGCGACAGTTTGGTGACAGTTCCACCACCAAAAGCGACAGTCTGGTGACAGTTCCACCACCGAAAGCGACAGTTTGGTGACAGCAGTTCCATCACCGAAAGCGACAGTTTGGTGATGGTGACTTCCACCGACCTCCAGCTGCTATGTCCAGGAGAGGAAGAGCATTGGCGGAGGCAGATTTGCGAAGATTGGTTTGTGGATAAGGGACTGTAGCCTCTCGCTTCTGGTTCTTCTCTCGCCCTTCGTCCACTGGGGACAGGTCTGGAAGTATCCACAGTATTATCAATTGGATCCTGCTCCCCCCCCTTCTCTCTCTCTCTTTCTCTCTCTCTCGCAAGCACACACGTTTAACCGCTTCGCCTTTCTACAACCCTCCCCAACACACACAAAGCGTTATGTAGGCATCTTCAATATTCAACAATCCTGTAAACCAGAACTCGTTGGGTCGACAGTTGTCATTTCATGGCCTAGTTCATGGTAAGAATTGTCATTTCATGGCTAGTCTGAAGAATTGTCATTTCATGGCCTAGTCTGAAGAATTGTCATTTCATGGCTAGTCTGAAGAATTGTCATTTCATGGCTTAGTCTGAAGAACTGTCATCGTATGGCCTAGTCTGAATACTTGTCATTCCATGTCCTTGTCTGAAGAATTGTCATTTCGTGGCCTAGTCTGGAGAATTGTCATTCCATGGCCTAGTCTGAGAATGTATTCTGCTAGTCTGGATTCCATGCCTGTCTGAATACTTGTCATTCTGTCCTTGTCTGAAGAATTGTCATTTCGTGGTCTAGTCTGGAGAATTGTCATTTCATTGCCTAGTCTGGAGAATTGTCATTCCATGGCCTAGTCTGGAGAATTGTCATATCATGGTGAAGTCTGAAGAATGTCATTTCGTGGCCTAGTCTGGAGAATTGTCATTCCATGGCCTAGTCTGGAGAATTGTTATTCCATGGCCTAGTCTGAAGAATTGCCGTTATTCTCTTACAAATACAACAGACAGACACAAGATGTCTGCCGTGTCAACAATATCCAACCAATCAGACGCCAGCTTATCTCTTGAGATTCATTTGCATGTACACGCACTCGAGAAAGCAGGCTCATAGGACAGAGGAAATGTATGCACGCATGCGTAATGCTTTCGGGAACAAACGGAAACAAGATGGTCGCTTGCGCGTTCTTTTCTTTGCAAGTACAAGGTAAGATCAAATACGAAGTGACGTACACATCATCATCATCATCATGAACCTTGCCACATGGCGTTGACGATTATGGCCCTCCATAATGCATCTGTCTCTTGTTCCTTGACGTGCAAGTGTTTTCTCAACCCAGTGTTTCAACGATGTGCTTCCTAACAGTGCTACAGAGATTCGTTTACCTTTGGGACTAGAAGGTTTGTCTCCTTCAGAGGAGATGGCGAACCTGGGGATGTTCTTGTGCGAGGCCTTGGCCTGTGGGACGGAGGGGGAGTTGCAGGAGTCGCTGTCTGTCTGGGAGGAGTCGGACAGGTTGGCCCCTGTCTGCCCTTGCTGGAAGCTGAAACAAAATTGTTGGCAACAACTGTTAACCCGTTGACTGCCGAGCCCTGTTCACCAGCATCCTGCATTGTCAATCATGCTAGCAATGCAAAAAACTGAACCCTTTGATTCTCTCACCCTATCCACCAGCTTCTTGCAGGAAGTTGGTGGATAAGCTGAGGGAATCTAAGGGTTTGGTGTTTGCTGTTGGTAGATAGGGTGCGACAGTCAAAGGGTTAAATCACTGACTCGAAAAGTATGTGAAGGAAGTGTCCGTAAAAATAAAGGCCTGATGGGCGCAGAGATAGGTCTAAGTGTTCCCGCTTTCTAATTTAACCCTTTGACTCCCGCACCCTATCCAGCAACTGCAAAAAAACGTAACCCTATGACTCCTTCACCCTATCCACCAGCTTACTGTAGCAACCTGGTAGATAGGGTGAGGGAGTCAAAGGTTTAAAGTTTCGCTTTGATAGCATGGTTGACAATGCAGGATGCTGGTCAAAGGGTTAACTGGGTGAGCTCAACCCTTGACTTTGGGAGAAAAATATATGCATGCGGCTTCCTATCTACCCAGCTGTAATTGGGTGCCTGACCCTATTCGGGTTTAGAGAAGGTAAAGCTGAGAAGAGGAGGAGATGGGTACAATCTTCAAAAATGCTGGCTCATAAAAAAAAGTTGAGATCTCATGTCTCTACCACCTCACTCCCTTTCGACCTTAAGAGTTCTGAGATTACCTTTACCTTAGTCCCATAAACCTAAACCAGGTCGTAGGAGAGTGAGGCCAAACGCACAACTTTCCTAAGACCAGAGTCCCCTCCTTGCAGGCTGATTAGAAACAGGGGGCGCTCTACCCCTAAGTTAACCCTTTGACTTCCGCACCCTGTCCTCCAGCGTCCTGCATTGTCAACCATACTAGCAAAACAAAAACTTAAGCCTTTGACTCGCTCACCCTATCCACCGGCTTCCTGCAAGAAGCTTTTCTACGACCAGATTGCCCTCCGTGCAGGCAGATAGGAGCAGGAGCTCTCTACCCCCACTAGCTTCCTGCAGGAAGCTGGTGGAATAGTGTGAGGGAGTTAAAGGGTTAAGTTTTTCCTTTGCCAAAACATATATATATAAACACGGGCCTAAATTACCTGACTGCTGCTTCTGCATATCTCATTTCCCTAGAGCCAAACATGCACTGAATACATGTACCCAATTACCAAGACTTTATTAAACACATACAGGTGAACAGACTAGCAAGGCAGAAAACGATAGCAAGAAATGACAGAAAACAAAGGAGCAAGGCAGAAACAAAGAGAGTGACAGAAGAGAGGAAATTTCTAACACAGAATTTCCAGAAGGTGGGGATACTGTTTACACTGAAAAAGCCCCCGGCATCCCCACAGGATAAACACTCATGTCGTAGAGGTCTAAAACGGTAGAGATCTCAAAAATGTCTATAACGGTAGTGACCTGAAAAAGGTATAAAACGGTTGAGACCTCAAAAGGTCTAAAACTAAAACAGCAGAGACATCAAAAAGTCAAAAGGGTAAAGATCTCAAAAAGGTCTATAACGGTAGAGACCTCAAAACGGTCTATAACTTTAGAGACTTCAAAAAGGTCTATAACGTAGAGACCTCAAAACGGTCTATAACTTTAGAGACATCAAAAAGGTCTATAACGGTAGAGACCTCAAAACGGTCAAAACCGGAAGAGGCCTCAAAAAGGTCTAAAACGGTAGAGACCTCAAAAAGGTCTATAACTTTAGAGACTTCAAAAAGGTCTATAACGGTAGAGACCTCAAAAGGTCTATAACTTTAGAGACTTCAAAAAGGTCTGAAACGGTAGAGATATCAAAAAGGTCTAAAACCGTGGACACCCCAAAAAACACTTTCACTCTTCTTCTTTCGTTTCTTACACACAAACATACTTCTCTCCACCCATCCACTTCAACTCACTTGTCTTCGTCCAGCTTGTAATGTTCAGAGCGACTGTCTGTGGAGTCGGACACGGAGCTGTCCTTGCGAAGGATGCCTTTCAGCTCCTGTGAACCCTCCGAACTCTCCGAGTGGTTGGAATCGTTCCGTTCCAAGGCACGCCGGGCCAGCACACGCGTCCGGAAGTCGTCTGCGCTGGAGTGACGTCGTCTGTCCCTGTCCCGGTGATCCTGGTGGACAGACACTGGAGGTGAGGGATCTGATCTTGACATGTCACAGAACCAATATCAATAGTAGAGTCTGGGGTTTGCTCAAGAATGATTAATCATACTCAGATAATTCCATACGCCGGCCAAGCCGCATCTGCCAGCATTTATATTAAAAACTTTTTGAGCTTGTGCAAAACCGTCTGCAAGATTTTGAAATTGGGAAGAGAATCGGAACTATATAACACTGGCACCTCCTGAAAGATGGGAACATTAAGATGGGCAGCGAAAAAAGTCAACTTCTATGAGAAGGGGGAGGGGGAGGGAGGAGGGGATCGAATCCAAGACATGAGAACTTTGTCCACGGCTCTTGTTGTTATTGTTATTGTTGTTTAAAGCCAAGCCGATAGCGTAGAGCCATATCAGGGCTATAACCGCTTCAAAACACACAAAACTGCAACAGAAAAAAAAGAAAAGAAAATCAAGTACACATATCAATGCATTCGCGCATCTAATCTAAGACATGTCCCCGGCGTTGACCATTCCGTCCAATTTATCGCACAGGGGATTTAAAAAAGAAACCTGAATATGAATTAAAGCATACCTAAGGACACCAAAATATTGATAAAAACGGGCATGAATTACCCAAA
>CM060313.1:1639805-1642305 GCA_030674185.1 Monoplex corrugatus | reverse complement strand
GTGTAGTTCAATTTTCTTAAAGATCTTAAAATTTCCATCGTTCCTCTTTTCCCTTTTTTGCTGCTTTCCACCCATGCGCTTTGGAGACTCAGTTTTGTTGTAAAAATAATACCTAGATATTTATATGAGTTTGTTACTTTAACTTGAGACTCACCATAAACCCATTTTTTCTCGAGCCGAAAGATGTCCTCCCTTACGGAAAATCATCACATTCGTCTTTTCTAGGTTCACAGACAGTAATAACCTATCAGATTCATGTTTTAAAGCATTTAGTTGATTTTGTAACCCTATGAGAGAGTGAGATAAAGAGCCTTACTGTAAGAGAGTGAGATAAAGAGCCTTACTGTAAGAGAGTGAGATAAAGAGCCTTACTGTAAGAGAGTGAGATAAAGAGCCTTACTGTAAGAGAGTGAGATAAAGAGCCTTACTGTAAGAGAGTGAGATAAAGAGCCTTACTGTAAGAGAGTGAGATAAAGAGCCTTACTGTAAGAGAGTGAGATAAAGAGCCTCACTGTAAGAGAGTGAGATAAAGAGCCTTACTGTAAGAGAGTGAGATAAAGAGCCTTACTGTAAGAGAGTGAGATAAAGAGCCTTACTGTAAGAGAGTGAGATAAAGAGCCTTACTGTAAGAGAGTGAGATAAAGAGCCTTACTGTAAGAGAGTGAGATAAAGAGCCTTACTGTAAGAGAGTGAGATAAAGAGCCTTACTGTAAGAGAGTGAGATAAAGAGCCTTACTGTAAGAGAGTGAGATAAAGAGCCTTACTGTAAGAGAGTGAGATAAAGAGCCTTACTGTAAGAGAGTGAGATAAAGAGCCTTACTGTAAGAGAGTGAGATAAAGAGCCTTACTGTAAGAGAGTGAGATAAAGAGCCTTACTGTAAGAGAGTGAGATAAAGAGCCTTACTGTAAGAGAGTGAGATAAAGAGCCTTACTGTAAGAGAGTGAGAAAAGAGCCTTACTGTAAGAGAGTGAGATAAAGAGCCTTACTGTAAGAGAGTGAGATAAAGAGCCTTACTGTAAGAGAGTGAGATAAAGAGCCTTACTGTAAGAGAGTGAGATAAACAGCCTTACTGTAAGAGAGTGAGATAAAGAGCCTTACTGTAAGAGAGTGAGATAAAGAGCCTTACTGTAAGAGAGTGAGATAAAGAGCCTTACTGTAAGAGAGTGAGATAAAGAGCCTTACTGTAAGAGAGTGAGATAAAGAGCCTTACTGTAAGAGAGTGAGATAAAGAGCCTTACTGTAAGAGAGTGAGATAAAGAGCCTTACTGTAAGAGAGTGAGATAAAGAGCCTTACTGTAAGAGAGTGAGATAAAGAGCCTTACTGTAAGAGAGTGAGATAAAGAGCCTTACTGTAAGAGAGTGAGATAAAGAGCCTTACTGTAAGAGAGTGAGATAAAGAGCCTTACTGTAAGAGAGTGAGATAAAGAGCCTTACTGTAAGAGAGTGAGATAAAGAGCCTTACTGTAAGAGAGTGAGATAAAGAGCCTTACTGTAAGAGAGTGAGATAAAGAGCCTTACTGTAAGAGAGTGAGATAAAGAGCCTTACTGTAAGAGAGTGAGATAAAGAGCCTTACTGTAAGAGAGTGAGATAAAGAGCCTTACTGTAAGAGAGTGAGATAAAGAGCCTTACTGTAAGAGAGTGAGATAAAGAGCCTTACTGTAAGAGAGTGAGATAAAGAGCCTTACTGTAAGAGAGTGAGATAAAGAGCCTTACTGTAAGAGAGTGAGATAAAGAGCCTTACTGTCGAAGTAACTGGTGTCTTCTTCATCATCCAGCTGAGGCACAAACTCGGCTTTTTGCCTGAGCACAGACTCCCAGTTCAGATGGCCGAAGAAGGGGTGTTCCTTCACCTCCTGGGCCCCAGCGGTCCCCAGCCGTTCCAAGGGGTCGTGGGTCAGCAGCTGCTGGATCAAATCCTTGGCGTCGTTCCGTCCTTGCCACTCCTCGTCGTCCGGCCAGTCGATGTGCTCTGTTGGCAGGAATTGTTATCATTATTGTTATTATTATTATCATTATTATTATTATTACTATTATTATTATTATCATTATTGTTATTATTATTATTATAGTAGTAGTAGTAGTAGTGTTGTTGTTATTATCATTATTATCATTATTATTATTATTATTATCATTATTATTATTGTTGTTATCGTTATTATTGTTGTTATTGTTATTATTGTTGTTGTTATTTTATATTGTTATCATTATTACTATTATTGTCATCTTTATATCATCATCGTCGTCGTCGTCATCATCATCATCATCATCATCGTTATTATTGTTATTGTCAGTATCATCATCATCGTTATTGTTATCACTGTTATTATCGTCATTATTACTAACATTTTTATCATCTTCATTATCATAATCATCATCATTATTATCATTATCATCATCGTCACCATTAACAATGATAATAACTTTCAACGTTTAAAGCCCAGCAGCCGACTGCGCACAGTCCAATATCACTACGTCTCGCTGACCTCTACCTGGATAAG
>CM060313.1:1612305-1614805 GCA_030674185.1 Monoplex corrugatus | reverse complement strand
CCGCTTATGATCTCATGAAACAACTCGCCATTTCTGGGAAGAAGAGGACTAGAGCCCTTAAAGCGATGGCAGAAGCAGCAGAAATGAGCTCAAGCTGGATCTGGGCAAGGAGGAACCAAAGTGAACTTCATAAGGATTAAATTCCCTACAGATGATGTGTGCCCCGTTAGCACATTGGTAAAACCGCGTACCGCAGTTCTGAAGCGCCCCGGCGTGGGAAAAAAAAAAAATAGACAACAGCAGAAGGGCATCCAGGAGTCATGACCTGGATGTGGCCCGGCCCCCCGAGAGTGTAAGGAGTTCAGGGCCGAAACACTTGTCTAAAGGGGGTTACTTCTCTGAAGACCTTCTGTTGTCTAGCTCTCCCTAGAGTTTCTTTCTATCTACCTCCTACTCAGAGTTGCGTGTGCGATAGGTTCGTTGGGAAGACTTCCCACACAGTCGAGTCTCAGCCACTTCAAGGATGCGTCACTGAGGGTGTAGCTCAAATCTTCTGACCATCACCGCAAGTGGCTGTATCTCTCGGGCCCGGTCGACACCAGGATATATTATGATGGTGGTGTGTGTGTGTGTGTGCGTGTATGTGCGTGTGATATATTATGAAGTTCACTTTGGTTCCTCCTTGCCCAGATGATATATTATGATGGTCACGGTCTCAATCCTAGACTGAACTCCATGGCATCATGATAATCATCCTCATCGTCATCATCATCATCATCGCATTGTAGACATGGTGCCAGGTTCTGTAGCCATTACAGTCGCAGAGAAAATGGGACCAAAAAAAAAATCCTGCACGCTGAGAAAGACTTCAAAGGGAATGAAGGCTGGGGTTGGTCTAAGGAGTCTACATCATGCATAAAGCTAACAGAACCAGAATTACAGCAATGATGGGCATTTCTAACGCGCTTGATCATCACAATAGTCACCCAGTCTTTGGCTGAACAGTGTAAGTTTAATCTTCAAAATACTTGTATAAAAACACACATGTACACAGACGTAAACATAGAATTACGAAGGGTCATTATAATAATGGTCAGAGTCCATTTATTGCCAGGTTATCATAAAAAATTGTGCAGCTTACTGAAAAATATACAAAACACAACATGGGAATAATGAAAACATGTACATGAAGAGCATTTGAGAAATATGTTTAAATTTGTTAAAATGCAGAGTTTCAATTAGAAATTGGAAAGTGATACAATCAGGTTTAACAACAAGTGTAACATAAGAAGAAGAAAAAAACGAAATGAAATTTAGTACAACAGAACTTTACAGAGAGAGAGGGAGAGAGGGAGAGAGTGAGAGAGACAGAGAGAGAGAGAGAAAGGTGTAATGTACAACCCTCAACAGTCCCTAATAGAAGCTATAACCATTAATATTAATTAGGCGCGCCCGCCTTAATGTCTGTGAAGCTAGTCGCGCTATTCTTTTCTTTTTTCTTTTTTTTTTTTTTTTTTGGATTTTTTTTAAATCGCACGAACCGTTGGCAATGTATAGAACTTGTTTGTGTTATTTCCCCCTGTTCGAACAGTCAGCACGCGTATATGAGACAAGCTGAGAGTGTTTAACATAAAGAGTACATCTATGTATTTGGACTAATATTTGTTTTCTTAATTGATTTACCAAGTGAAATTCGGCTTCTCACTTCTATTATGAGTTGCCGCTGTGCTGGTCAGTATGAACCAATCTTCTCCTCACTTCTCCTATGTGTTGTCTCTGTGCTGGTCAATATGAACCAATCTTCTCCTTCTCACTTCTATGTGTTGTCTCTGTGCTGGTCAATATGAACCAATCTTCTCCTTCTCACTTCTCCTATGTGTTGCCTCTGTGCTGGTCAGTATGAACCAATCTTCTCCTTCTCACTTCTCCTATGTGTTGCCTCTGTGCTGGTCATATGAACCAATCTTCTCCTTCTCACTTCTATGTGTTGCCTCTGTGCTGGTCAGTATGAACCAATCTTCTCCTTCTCACTTCTCCTATGTGTTGCCTCTGTGCTGGTCAGTATGAACCAATCTTCTCCTTCTCACTTCTATGTGTTGCCTCTGTGCTGGTCAGTATGAACCAATCTTCTCCTTCTCACTTCTCCTATGTGTTGCCTCTGTGCTGGTCAGTATGAACCAATCTTCTCCTTCTCACTTCTCCTATGTGTTGCCTCTGTGCTGGTCAGTATGAACCAATCTTCTCCTTCTCACTTCTCCTATGTGTTGCCTCTGTGCTGGTCAGTATGAACCAATCTTCTCCTTCTCACTTCTCCTATGTGTTGCCTCTGTGCTGGTCAGTATGAACCAATCTTCTCCTTCTCACTTCTCCTATGTGTTGCCTCTGTGCTGGTCAGTATGAACCAATCTTCTCCTTCTCACTTCTCCTATGTGTTGCCCTCTGTGCTGGTCAGTATGAACCAATCTTCTCCTTCTCACTTCTATGTGTTGTCTCTGTGCTGGTCAGTATGAACCAATCTTCTCCTTCTCACTTCTCCTATATGTTGCCTCTGTGCTGGTCA
>CM060313.1:1607305-1609805 GCA_030674185.1 Monoplex corrugatus | reverse complement strand
AGAGAGAGAGAGAAAGAGAGACAGACAAACAGACAGAGACAGAGACAGAGAGGGATACACAGAGAGACGGAGACACACAGAAAGACAGAGACAAAGAAAAAGAGAGACAGAGACAGAGCGACACAGACAGGCACGGACAGACGGACAGACTGACAGACAGACAGAGGTACAGACATAGAGAGACACAGACATAGAGAGACAGAGAAAGAAACAGAGATAGAGACGGAGACAGAGACAAACACAGAGACAGGCACAAGCAGGCAGATAGCCAGACAGACACACAGAGAAACAGACATACAGACATACAGACAGACAGACAGACAGACAAACGGTGGGTATACAGAACACTTCAGGACTCACGTCAACAAGCAATTTCTCCAGGTTGTCCAGAAGTTCGTAGAAGTAGGCCCTGGACAGCATTTTGTCCACCGACCTGGTGAGACAGTCGTTGGCAGCTGGATGATCTGGTGATGGAGGAAGCTCAGCACTGCATTACTCTCCTGCTCCTCGTCCAGGGTTTGGTTGGACGACACGAACTGCCGTAATCTCTCCTCCATTTGAGCTGTGGCCTGGGGTATAGGACACAAGTGTTGGGGTTACTGTTATTGTTGTTTAAAGCCCCAGCCGACTGCGTAGAGCCATATCAGGGCTATAACTGCTTCAAAACACACAAAACTTCAAAATGGAAAAAAAAAAAGAAAAGAAAATTAAGTACACATATCAATGCATTCGCGCTCATAATCTCAGGACATGCCCCCGTAGCGTTAACCAATATAAAAAAACAAAACCTGAATACAAATTTAAGCATACCTAAAGACACCAAAACGTATATAGAACAGGCATAAATTACCTTAAATTACTTCTGCATATCTCACCTCCCTACAGCCAAAAATGCATTTAATGCATGCACCCAGTTATCAATCCTAAGAAAAAGTACGTAACACTTTATTGGTCACATACAGGTGAATGGACCAGCAAGGCAGAAAATGACAGGTAGAAATAACAGAAAGCAAAGGAACAAGGCAGAAACAAAAACAGTGACAGAAAAGAGGAAATTTTTAGCACAGAATTTCCATAATGTGGGGATACTATTTATACTTAAAGAGCCCCCGGCATTCCCACAGGGGGTAAGTTTTAGGTTTCATTTCAGTTAAGTTCATATTGCTTATAGCCCAACCGACTACTGCAGCCACATCAGGGCTAACTCCACGTTGAAATTAAGACAGGCAGCGAACACGCCAGTTTTTAATGTTGCGGGCTGGGATTGAACTCAAGATATCAGATCTTGAGTCTATGATTCTGCCAAGTAGCCCGCTAGATCATTAGCTAAACAAGGGGAAATAAACCACTTCAGACAGACAAATGGACAATTAACATAAACAGCTCATCATCATCATCATGTGCCCTGCCGCATGGCGCTGGTGACCATAGCCCTCCACACGAGTCTATCCCCTGTGATGCAAGTACATCTCCCACCCTCCTTGTCTTCAGCCACCCTGCTACAACATGCAACATTTCAAGTTTACACGTAACCAGCAGTACATAAACCGTTTTGAAGAGCTTAATAACCAGCAGTACATAAACCGTTTTGAAGAGCTTAATAACCAGCAGTACATAAACCGTTTTGAAGAGCTTAATAACCAGCAGTACTTAAACCGTTTGAAGAGCTTAATACCAGCAGTACTTAAACCGTTTTGAAGAGCTTAATCAAATGAATTGAACAATAAAAACCCAGCTTTTTACTGATAATAACAGTGTAAATGTTTTCGTGTAGCGAGGTTAGAGCAGAACACTTGCTCACAGAGGTGGAGGTGAAGTGGGGGGGGGGGGGGGTGTCGCACCAGAGGCACAAGTTTACTCACACCAGAAACAAAGTCATGATCTGAGACGACTTACGGACCATCCCGGCCACACCAGAGGTTGAAAGTACACATGGGTTTATGTGCAGGCTTAATAAGGTTTGTGTGCAGGCTTAATAAGGTTTGTGTGCAGGCTTAATAAGGTTTGTGTGCAGCTTAATAAGGTTTGTGTGCAGGCTTAATAAGGTTTGTGCCACAGTCAAAATACACATAGGTTTATGTGCAGGCTTAATAAGGTTTGTGCCATAGTCAAAATACACATAGGTTTATGTGCAGGCTTAATAAGGTTTGTGCCATAGTCAAAATACACATGGGTTTATGTGCAGGCTTAATAAGGTTTGTGCCACAGTCAAAATACACATGGGTTTATGTGCAGGCTTAATAAGGTTTGTGCCATAGTCAAAATACACATGGGTTTATGTGCAGGCTTAATAAGGTTTGTGCCACAGTCAAAATACACATGGGTTTATGTGCAGGCTTAATAAGGTTTGTGCCATAGTCAAAATACACATGGGTTTATGTGCAGGCTTAATAAGGTTTGTGCCATAGTCAAAATACACATAGGTTTATGTGCAGGCTTAATAAGGTTTGTGCCATAGTCAAAATACACATGGTTTATGTGCAGGCTTAATAAGGTTTGT
>CM060313.1:1602305-1604805 GCA_030674185.1 Monoplex corrugatus | reverse complement strand
ACACACAGACAGACAGACTGACAAACATACAGAAACTACTTTCTTGCCTTGACTCGGATTCAATATGGAAGAAATGGAGTTCACACAACCGAAACGATCACAAAAGAAGGGAAGAAAATGAACCAAGTTAGAAACAACAACATCATCAACAACAACAAACACATAAACAACAAACACAAGAAGAGAAAATGTCATATGGGATAATTTGTTGCCTAAAGGTCACGGAAACTCAGACAGAAGTTACCATGACAACTACGTTTCTCTGAAAACTTCATGAAGATTTTCTTTCTGAGGGAGATGGGGAGGGGAGGGGGTGGGGGAGACAGAGGGAGGATCAGGTTGATAGAAGGGCAAAAGGAAGAGGAATAGAAGGTAGAAGGGGGAAAGGATGCTGTTGTTTTCGCTCGAGGTCATGCAGTTTCGAGCTGAATTGAACAGAATAAAAAGCTCTGCTCCTCAATGGACTAACAAGCCACAAATTGGGGGCCAACCACAGTCTTTATCGTCGATCGTTGAGGTGAATGCACATGTTTGCCAGGTTGTTTTTTTTTATAAAGAAAGGGAGTAATTTTTGTGCAACTATCAAAATTATTAGGGAAAAAATACACATTTTCTGATGGTAGTGTACTACGCAAATTTTCGATCGCACAGTAACTATTGTTATTGTTATTGTTATCGTCAGTATTTTTGTTTAAAGCCCAGGCGACCGCATAGAAACCATGTCAAGGCTATAACTGTTTCAAAACACACAATATTTCAACATGAAAAAATGTGGAAAAGACAATTACATGTAAGTAGACATATCAATGCATTCGTGCGCATAATCTAAGAAGATGCTCCTGGAGTTGACCACTCAAATTTATCACACAGGGAATTTCAAAAAAAATATACCTGATTACAAATTCAAAAATAATTAAGGACACTGAAGAATATATAAAAACGGGCCTAAGTTACCTGAAATTGCTCCGCATATCATATTTCCCTAACGCCAAAAATGCACTTAATACATGTACCCAATTACGAATCCCAGAAGAAAGCAACTAAGACTTTATCGAAAATATACAGGTGAATGGACCAACAAGGACAAAATGATAGGAATGAATGTAAAAGAAAGCACAAAAAAAAGGAAAGCAAAGGAACAAGGCAGAAACAAAGAGAGTAACAGAAAATAAGAAATTTCTAGCACAGAATTTCCAGAAGGTGGGGATACTATTTACACTGAAAGAGCCCCCGGTATTCCTATGGGGTTCGCACAATAGTAGGATGATGCGTGATCAAATAATATCATCATAGCTCCATTAAAACAAGCCAGGCGTATTATGGCATGCAAACATACAAACGGAATATACATACGTCTATGTTTGTTTCAAGCGGAATTGTACAGAGTAAAGAATCTGCCTCACTGGATACATCTAGGAACATAAAATGTATTCAAAAATAAATCCCATGAACTTTGCATCGAAGGGGGGGGGGGGGGGGGGCAGAAAACAGAAAGTGATCGACACAAACTTGACAGAGTGCATTTATCTATGTACAGTATTTAAGTATCCATCTATCTGTCTGTCTGTCTATATGCCTGTCTGTCTAACTATCTATCTGTCTGTTTATCTATCTGCTTGTCTTGTCTTATCTATCTGTCTATCTATCTATCTGTTTATCTATCTATCTAACTGTCTATCTATCTATCTATCTATCTATCTATCTGTCTTTCTGTCTATCTGTCTGTCTATCTGTCTGTCTGTAGGTCTGTCCATCTATCTATATCTACATATCTCTCTGTCCATATATCTATCTTTCTATCTATGGAGAGAGAGAGAGAGAAAGAAAGAGAGAGAGAAAGAGAGAAGAGAGAGAGAGACAGAAACAGAGACAGACAGACAAAGACAGAGAAAGCAAGACTGAGATAGAGATAGAAGCGGGGGGGGGGGGGGTGCAGAAAGAGACGGAACAGAGAGAGAGTGATACAAAGAGAGAGGGGTGGAGAGAGAGGAGAGGGAGAGAGAGAGAGAGAAAGGGAAGAGACAGAGAGGCAGAGAGAGAAAGACAGAGACAGAGACAGAGACAGAGAGACATAGACAGAGAGACACAGAGAAAGACAAAGAGAGAGAGAGAGCAGAAGCAGCAGCAATCCACTCCATTAGCAGGAACTTTCCTGTTTGTTCTCCTTCGTTTGTTTCGGTTTGTTCGTTTGTTCAGGGGGAACGCAGGCATACAACGAAGGAGAGAGAATGTCTCCATAAATAAATCATATCGATTTTGCAAGGAAGGTAAAAAAAAAAATCGTGGACGAAAATTCCAAAAAGAGATAAAAAAACAACAACCAACATCTAAACACACATTCGTTGTATGCAGTACAAGACAAATTTGTCATGAAAAAAGAAAACCGCCAAGTTTTCAGCACAACAGCCAGACAGAAGCTTCGCCGCTGTAAGCAAAATTCATGTTCAAAACATTCCTTAGAAGACATATATCAGATTTCTAAATCTTGGAATACAAAAAA
>CM060313.1:1592305-1597305 GCA_030674185.1 Monoplex corrugatus | reverse complement strand
CACTTTTACCGGGGCCAGCACCACGAGGGCGGCATCTATCCCCTCTCCCTGGCTTCAAATTCATATTCATATTCGCTTTTTTTTTTTAACCAAGACTTCAGAAAGGCAAGAAGGCTAATTAGTCTTCAAGGCCTGGGAAATCAACCTATCTCTTCAATGGTTTTTTACCAAGGCAGCCGGGCAACGCCCTACTTTTCACGATTATCAACTGCCATGGGATCTTTAGTATGCGCAGCCAGAGGGCACACGGGTCCGACTCGATTTTCGTCCCCTTCTGCAAGCTCAGGGCAGATCTGGGTGAAGCGCATCTAACAAATTCTCTGTATGTCCTACGATGCAGATATCAGACGGATAAGGGCCAACATTAAAACCTAGCCCCCTACGTTCAAAGAGTTAATCTTCTGGCCATGACTTAGGGCGGGATAACACACACCACACACACACACACACACACACACACATACACCACACACACACACACACACACACACACACACACCACACACACACAAAACAAGAGGGCTGAAGTCAGTGGTACCAGGCCTGCAGGCACCTTCGAACAAACCATGGACACGCAATTATCTACACGGTCATCCACATCAGACAAGAATGGTGCTAACCCACTGCACCAACCTGTGGTCCTCTGTGGCAGCCAACAGGAACTACATATAAAAAGAAACAGCCATATTCATTGCCACATGTGGCCTGCATCGGATCGATACATGACGGACTATGGAATTATGCCGTTTAATAAATGTCTGCAGGGCACATATCATCATCATCATCAGGTGCCCTGCCGCATGGCGTTGGCGACCATGGACTTCCAACCATCTCTATCTCTCGTTGCCCCTAGCATCTCCCCCACCCTCCTCATCCCCAGCCACTCTGTAAGTCCGTCCACCATTCTCTCCCTGGGTCTACCTGGTGCTCTCTTTCCCTCCAGCTTTCCCGTTGTGACCAGGTGCTCCAAATCCCCCTTCCTCATAAAATGGCATATAAATGTTGCCTGTCTTTTCCTAATCTTCCTTATGAGTGATCTACTTGTGTCTGCCTCCATCAAGACTGTCTCGTTTGCTTTCTTTGCAGTCCAAGGAACCCTCAACATTCTTCTTAGAAACCACATCTCGGCTGCCTCAATCTTGCTCTGGCTTTGCTTGCTGACTGTCCACGCCTCGCATCCGTACAACAGTATTGGTTCTATATAACATTCAAGGACTCTCTTCCTGATGTTAATTGATAGGCATTTGTTGGTAAGAATGCTTGTCATCTTCTTGAATGCTGTTTTGGCTTGGCCGATTCTGCCAGCTATTTCCGATGTGCATCTGCCGTCTGATGAAATGACCGTTCCCAGGGATTTGAACTTATTAACCAGGGCACATATCATGCATAGTGATAGACAATCGGCTGATGTCTGCGCAGTAGTTTCTAGTTCTCCCTATTCACCAACACCAGTGTGAATCAAAAAAACAGCCAGCATCATCAAAGTCGTGCAGTCTGTTGATAGAGACGCGGACTCGTGACTCAGCGTCTTGAGTTCAATTCTAGCCTGCAACATGAAACTATCCTGTCCACCATGCTAATGGTTGTGGGTTCGAATCCCGGGGCGCGCTACATTAAAACTGGCCTTCTCACTGTCCCATCTTCACATCATTATTGTTCTGGTGGTGTCAGTATAGGTCCCCCTTCCCCCACTTCCCTGGAATGGTTATCTCTGTCGGCCATATCACCAGAGGTGGGTGCCGACGTAAAAACTGAAGCAAATCAAACAATCAAACATCCTATTTTAATGCTAAAGCCATTGTGATGGTGTCAACTTCGTGTTTCATTGGTCCCATTCTCACCACCACCCCTCCCATCGCTATTTCAAGACTTTGATAGTGCATAAAGTTTTACGCAGGCTCAAAATCATTGGCAGATTTGGATGAAGCGCATATGGGAGTATCCGGATGCGATTAATCCCTCTTGAATAATCTCGAAAACTTCAACCAGAAGTCTGAAACCAGAGTCGTAGAGACTGATCTTTTTTGTTTTTTAAACGAAACTGAAACTCAATTATTGATGGTACACAGCCTTCAAGACCTTGCCACCGCATAGGGTTTTGCGCAGGCTTAGGGTGTCTGCCAGACAATTGCTGGCAGATTTGGGTGAAGCCCATATGGAATTGTCCGAGTGCAATGAATCCCTCTTGAACAAACTACATTTCACGTTAGTCCTTTTCTCCCAATGGACGAAGCAGCGGGAAAGTTTGTCTTTTTCTCTAATTTTTGTATTTGTTGTTTGTTTGTTTGTTTGTGATCTTACGTTTACGCTTGACAAAGGCCAAGTTGGCCAAAACTTTGTGCCTGTCTTGTCTGGTTATATCAAATACGCATTCTGACTCTATTTTGTGTGTGGTTTTCTTTTTTTTTTTTTTTTTGGTTCCAAACTACAAATGCCAAACACTGCCGTCTGTCAATGTACAGTATTGCCGTTTTCTGCCATCTTTGGCAGTCAGACCTACTTCCACCAAATCCACAGGAAAAAAGAAAGGAGCTTCAGCAGAAATCCCAGTAGAACTCCGCATTTCAGAGGAGCAAGCGTGTGAATGCATGATTAACAAGGCCGTCCTGAGATCAGTCACTCAGATACCCGCCAACGGAACCAGTCGCAGTCGCCGTGGTGTAGTGGTTAGCGCAACAGAGCACCGACTGGAAGGTTGTGGGTTCGAATCCCCATCAGGAGTCCCTTCAAAAATCATTGAGATTTTTCGGTTTTAACCAGCTCTTATCCACAGTTGGGCGTGCTGTGAGGTCATTGGGAACACTGGGACCACACAGTCGAGTCTCATCCACTTCCACAGAGGCATCATTGATGGTGTTACTCAAATCTTCTGACCAGCACCGAATGTGTCTGTATCTCTCGGGTCTGGTTGACGCCAGGATATGTTATGATAGTAAGCGTAGAGTACAGCCCTGTCACGCAGTCTCAATCCTAGATGGAATTCCAGAGCATAGCATCATGATTGTCATCCTCATCGACATCACTATCGTCACATTGTAAACAAACAAAAATCTGCGCCAGCTTCTGTGGCAATTAACCTTTTGAACCCTGCACCCTGTCCACCAGCATCCTGCACTGTCAACCACGCTGGCAAAGCAAATACATAACCCTTTGACTCCCTCACCCTATCTACCATCTTCATGCAGGAAGCTGACGGATACAGCGAGGGAGTCAAAGGGTTAACTTTTTGCAGTTGGTGGATAGGGTACGGGAGTCCAAGGATTAAAGTGGGTGCTGAAAATGGGACGGAACAAAACAAAACAAAAAATGAGCGCAAAGGTAATCTCCCTGAGTGTGTTGATCCTCAAAAAATATGATAAATAAATAATATAAATAAATGTATGAATAAACGAATGAATAAATAAACAAATAAAATAAGACAAAATAAAAGATATGCGCCAACGGAACCATTACATGTGGCATACCAAATTCATGGCTCCCCGTGATGTTGGCAAAGTGGAATGCCATGATCGATTGTATCGAAGGTTGTATGAAGAGTGATGAGTGTGGGCGCATCAATTTATTAGCACCAGCGTGGTGTGGTGTGAGAGTAGTGTGTGTGTGTGTGTGTGTGTGTGTGTGTGTGTGTGTGTGTGTTTTGTGTGTGTGTGTGGTGTGTGTGCGTGTGCGTGTGTGTGTTGTACGTGTGCGTGTGCGTGTGTATGTGTGTGATGTGCACGTGTGTCCACGTGTGCATACATAAATGAACGTTTGTATGTGTGTATGCATGCATCAATACATATGTAGAAGCATGCGTATATACATGGATTCACTATGTATATACATATATATATGCATGCATGTATGTATTGCATTATGTATCTATATAAATGTATGTATGTATGTATGTATGTTGTATGTGTATGTGTATGTGTATGTATGCGTGTACGTATATATGTATGCATAGATAGATAGATAGACAGATAGACAGACAGACAGATACACAGATACAGACAGACAGACAGACAGATAGATAGAACAGACAGACAGACAGATACACAGATACAGACAGACAGATAGACAGATAGATAGATAGTAGATAGATAGATAGATAGATAGATAGATAGACAGATAGACAGACAGACAGACAGACAGATACACAGATACAGACAGACAGACAGATATAGATAGATAGATAGATAGATAGATAGATAGATAGATAGATAGATAGATAGATAGATAGATAGATAGATAGATAGATAGATAGACAAATAGTGTGTTCATTGGGAAGACTGGGACCACAGAGTGGAGTCCCATTCCTTTTATAGATGTGGAATTGCGGTGACCAAAAGGTGTCTGCATCTTTCAGGCCTAATTGACGCAAGGACAGATAATTAAAGTAAACAGCGTAGAGAACAGCTCCGTCATGAAGTCTAAACAGCGTAGAGTACAGCTCCGTCATGAAGTCTTAACAGCGTAGAGTACAGCTCCGTCATGAAGTGTAAACAGCGTAGAGTACAGCTCCGTCATGAAGTCTAAACAGGGTAGAGTACAGCTCCGTCATGAAGTCTAAACAGCTTAGAGTACAGCTCATCATGAGTCTAATATTAGCGTAGAGTAGCTCCTTCATAAAGTTAAATGCGTAGGGTTACAGCTCGTCATGAAGTGTAAAACAGCGTAGAGTACAGCTCCGTCATGAAGTGTAAACAGCGTAGAGTACAGCTCCGTCATGAAGTCTTAACAGCGTAGAATACAGCTTCGTCATGAAGTGTAAACAGCGTAGAGTACAGCTCGTCATGAAGTGTAAACAGGTAGAGTACAGCTCCGTCATGAAGTCTTAAACAGCGTAGAGTACAGTTCCGTCATGAAGTTATAAACAGCGTAGAGTACAGCTCCGTCATGAAGTCTTAACAGCGTAGGTACATCTCCGTCATGAAGTCTAAACAGCGTAGAGTACAGCTCCGTCATGAAGTCTAAACAGCGTAGAGTACAGTCTCCGTCATGAAGTCTAAACAGCGTAT
>CM060313.1:1569805-1587305 GCA_030674185.1 Monoplex corrugatus | reverse complement strand
TCAAATAAGGCTCTGACACTTACTATCTCCATGAAACTCAAATTCAGGCTCTTACGAGCATATAGTCAATCTACTTGTATGCATGCGACAGGTAAGTAGGCCTACCCTCACAGTAGATTTGGAAAGACGGACCCATGCTATGGAAATGAGGTGTTATCGTAAGATATTAGAATCTACAGATAACTGAACTTATCACCAATGAACAAGTGCGCCAAACTATCAAGCCGGACACAGGACTATATGGAGTCTGCTGACTTCAGTGAAGTTAAGAAAAGAAAACTAACGTTGGTATGGCCATGTTGTGAACCCTTTGACTCCCGCACCTGTCCACAGCATCCTGCATTATCAACCATGCTAGCAAGCAAAACACTTAACACTTTTGACTCCCGCACCCTGTCCACAGCATCCTGCATTGTCAACCATGCTAGCAGCAGAAAACTTAACCCTTTGACTCCCACACCCTGTCCACCAGCATCCTGCATTATCAACCATGCTAGCAAAGCAAAAACGTAACGCTCTGAATCCCGCACCCTGTCCAACAGCATCCCGCATGTCAACCACGCTAGCAAGCAGAAAACTTAACCCTTTGACTCCCACACCCTGTCCAACAGCATCCTGCATGTCAACCACATCTACAAAGCAAACTGAAATTTAACCACTTCTCACTCCTCACTCCTGTTCCGCAAATATTTCAGGCAGTCCACTTCTGATATTGTTATCTTCTCTGCTGCTGTCTTTGAACTTTTAGACCCATCCAACTAGTGCCCGTACCACCATTGCGTCTGAGTCAACTTCATAGCATGCGTTCATTCTTTACCGGCTTTCAAAAGAATACTCACCCACCTGTAAATTTGCGTTGGGTGTAACTTATTATGTATTCTCCGAGCGTTATAGAACACACGAAATTTGCGGTGTAACTTATTATGCATTCTCCGAGCGTTATAGAACAACGAAATTTGTGGTGTAACTTATTAAGTATTCTCCGAGCGTTATAGAACAAAAGGAATTTGTGGTGTAACTTATTAAGTATTCTCACGTTAAAGAACAACGAAATTTGTGGTGTAACTTATTAAGTATTCTCTAAGCTTATACAACAACGAAATTTGTGGTGTAACAATTAAGTATTCTCCAAGCTTATAACACACAGAATTTGTGGTGTAACAATTAAGTATTCTCCAAGCGTTATAGAACACACGTGGAATTTTGTGGTTGTAAAACATAATTGAAGTATTCTCCAAGCCGTTTATAAAAACATCACTAGAAACGAATTTGTGGTGTAACTTATGAAATATTCTCCGAGCGCCACAAGAACACTATATTCAGGAATCTAAAACTTAAAGCTTCTTTTTATTTTCAAGCACTATATAGTATATATATATATGATATATGATATGATATATAATATATGATGATGATATATATATATATATATACACCGGTCTCTGTCCTCGTTCACAGTTTTCTTAATCTTTTCACATGAATACATTATGTTTCCAAAGATCTTTTATTTCCTCATCTTTCAAAAGACCTCCTTTGTATGCATCATACTCGTGTGTGTGTGTGTGTGTGTGTGTGTGTGTGTGTGTGTGTGTTGTGGGTGTGTGTGTGTGTGTGTGTGTGTGTGTGTGTGTTGTGGTGTGTGTGTTGTGTGTGTGTTGTGTGTGTGTTGTTGGTGTGGTGTGGTTGTGTGTGGCAGCCCATTCATCAGCCGTAGACAGTGTGTCGGACAATGCCGGCCGCGGAATGATTGATGATGCTAGACTTCATTCCGATCAAGTGATTCGTCAATATTTCTGTCTGTGTTTTCAATCATAAAAAAGTAAAAAGTAAAGGTTGTCCTAGGGGTCATAAGGGAGTGAGGTGGTAGTGACATGGACTCTTCTCGGTGGCTAGCATTATGAGGACGGTGTTCATCTTCCTTTCCCTTGCTGTTTTATTTTCCCCAGACCAAGGTCTGTCTTGAAGATTTCTGTGGTTTGATGGAGTCTCAACCCTTTGACTCCCGCACTCTGTCCACCACCATCTTGCATTGTGAACCATGCTAGTAAAGCAAAAACTTAACCCTTTGACTCCCTCACCCTATCCCCAGCTTCCTGCAGGGTGAGGGAATCAAAGGGTTAAGTTTTTGCAGTTGGCGGAAAATGGTGCGGGAGTGAAACGGTTAAATTAGGTGGAGGGCTGTTTTGGATCTTTTGGTAGAGCCATGGACTGAAGATCTGATATCTTAAATTCAGTCCCAGCCCGCAACATTAAGCATTGGCCACCCTCTTTCCGCTCCTAGTCATGATCTCGTCAGCGCATAGGGTTTTGCGCCGCTTCAAGGAGTCTGCCAGGTAATTGCTGGCAGATTTGGGTAAAGCGCATATGGAATTGTCCCTGAGTGCGATGAATCTGTTTTGAACAAACTCCAAACCTTCAGCTTAAGATTATGTGGAAGAGCATTTCGGAATAAGCTACCAGAGCAGCAAAGGCTTCATTAAAAACATGCCAATTCTAGGTAATTGGACCTTGAAGTTTATAGGATGTTGAGTATTTGGGCCTAGCATTTAACAGGGCCAGGTACCCATTCATAGCTGGATGGACAGGACGCAGCATGCACAAAGCTTTTTTTTTCTCGAGTGAGATTCACGTCTATGCAAACCCACGTAGTCATATTAGAAGACGGGAGCTCTGAGGGTTTTCACCAAAGACACAGGATGCCTGTGATTTTCACCTCCAGATTGAGGAAGACCGCTAACACAACTATCCAGAAAGCGGTTATAGGAAACCAAGTTTGAAACAGACATAGTGACAAGTGTCGCTGCACACAGACAGAATCACTCTCTGGGCACTGGCAGCTGGACTTCCGGCTGTACGGAATTCCGTCACATACTGGACGCTGCATAGTCTGCAGTAATGAGAATTGTCACAGACTGGCGCTACATAGCTGCATAGACTGCAGTCATAAGGATTCCGTCACATACTGGACGCTACATAGTCTACAGTCATAGGATTCCGTCACATACTGGACGCTACATAGTCTACAGTCATAAGAATTCCGTCACATACTGGACGCTACATAGTCTACAGTCATAAGAATTCCGTCACATACTGGACGCTACATAGTCTACAGTCATAAGGATTCGTCACATACTGGACGCTACATAGTTAGTCATAAGAATTCCGTCACATATGGACGTACTAGTCTACAGTCATAAGGATTCCGTCACATACTGGACGCTACATAGTCTACAGTCATAAGGATTCCGTCACATACTGGACGCTACATAGTCTACAGTCATAAGAACTCTTTTCACAGTCTCCAGACATCCCGTTAGAAGTGGCATCCGTACAAAAGACGAAGTGACTATCCCTGAACTAGCACTCATTTCCAGTCAGTATTCAACTGTCTTCCCACCTCCCTCCCTCCCCCTGACAAAGGCGTTGTTTTATTCATGCAGTAAATCAATATCGTTTTGAAGTCCTATCAGTACAAAGGACCGTACAGATTAACACTGCGTGTGTGATCGATCGTCACTGTAATCATTCCATCATTAACCTGGCCACCTTCTCTTGGAAGTGATCTCCCCTTGCAAAAGAAAACCAGATTATGTCGGGGGGTGAGCACTTCTGGTGTTAGCGCCCTTGTAACTGTGCGTCGCATGAAAGATTCGCAACGATAAAGACAAATGATAGTAATAAATTTTGAAATAAACAATGACAATAGCAATGATAATGATAAATGATTACATGAAGGCCGCGGTTATCAGGCCGTCAATGGCCAATTGTGCATACGTTGCTTGACCTCAATCCTCCGGACTTCACCAATATTCATGAAAAATCAGCACAAGAATGATTTAGGTCATACACGTACAAACGTGTTCAGACAGGCAGACAGTATGGTCTTTTCACTGGCCCCTTTCATTCACTTTCAAAGGGCAAGCAGTATAACGTATAAGACGTGTTAAATGTGACAAGGCCTTGCACTGAAACTGCGGACCAAAAGTTGAGTGGAAGCCAGATGAAAAATAAACATTTCTGTCTCCACCATAAACAGAAATGCAGAGCGATATCCAAATAATAGGGAACAAAGATATGGCGTCATTTGTAAAAACTGAAAAATCTGAAATCTGAATATTTTGGGTTACGTATAAAAAGTGACTGTTTGGATGGCTTGAACCACCTTGTTTTTAAATCATGAACTTTACATTGCACACAGGCACATAAGAAACCTCAGTTCTCTTATAAAGACGATGTGTTCTTCATTGGTAGTTTCTTTTCCTGTCTTCATCATAAAAACTGTCTATTCTGTACTTATTCAGCATGTCACTCACACGAGAAACTGAAACATAAACCTAAACTTGAACGGGTACACGTGTAATAGTCATATGATGATTTTTCTTACTGGGTGGGTTCTCACATCCTCCCCTTTATCAGTTAGTGCTATTATTTGAGTTGTGCTATAGACACTACAACACTAAGTTAAACATTTTCAAACAACAAAAAAACAGCATAAGTCATCATCATCAAAAGACCTGCCATATGGCGTTTGCGATCATGGCCCTCCATATGCATCTATCCCTTGTTGCTACAAACACATCTTCCACCCTCTCTGTCCTCAGCCACCCTGCAAGTCAGTCCTATATTTTCTCCTTGGGTCTACCTGGTACTCTCTTTCCCTCCAGCTTTCGTGTTGTGACCAGGTGCTCCAATTCCCCTTTCCTCATAAAATGGCCTGTAAATGTTGCCTGTCTTTCCTAATCTTCCTTATGAATGATCTTCTTGTGTCTGCCTCCATCAAGACTCTCGTTTGTTTTCTTTGATGTCCATGGAACTCTCAACATTATTCTTAGAAACCATATTTCGGCTGCTTCAATCTTGTTCTGGCTTTGCTTGTTGACTGTCCACACCTCACAACCGTATAACAATATCGGTTCTACATAACATTCAAGAACTCTCTTCCTGATGTTAATTCATAGGGATTTGTCGGTAAAAATGCTTTTCATCTTCTTGAATGCTGTTGTGGCTTGGCCGTTTCTGCTGGCTATTTCTGATGTGCATCTGCCGTCTGGAGGGATGATCGTTCCCAGATATTTAGACTTATCAACCTGTATCAAGGTTGTGCCGTTTGCTGTTATTTTGCATGAGGGGATTTCGTGTGTTTTACTGATTACCATGACTTCAGTCTTCTTGCCAACGGCCATACCACGTTGAAAACACCGGTTCTCGTCCAACAACAAGTCGAATGATTTACTGTCCACAGTCCTGTCCACACTGCTTGACTCTTTGCCCACTCTGCCCACCATCCCATTCCATTTGCTTACACTGATACACAGTAGTTTGAGTCACACCTGGGCAGTTTGTATGTTAACCCTTTGACTTCCGCAACATGTCCACCGGCTTACGGCACTGTCAACCGTGCTAGCAAAGCAAACTTTTAACCCTTTGGCTCCCTGTCCCTACCTACCAGCGTCTGTATAAAGCTGAGGGAGTCAAAAGGTTAAACAGACTTTGGCTGAGACTGAGTTGCGGCGTTTGTTAGTCGGAAGAAGTTTGGTTTTTGATCAAGAGGATAGATGACACTCAGACAATCGCATATGCGCTGCACCCAAGTCTGCCGGCAATTATCTAACAAACTTCTCGAACACGGGCACACCCCTATGTGTTGTCAAGGTCTTGAAACGGGGAGGGTGTGTGTGTGAGTGTGTGTGTGTGTTGTGTGTGTGTGGGGGGGGTGATGGTGGTGGTGGTGCGAGAAGTGACCCATGAAACACTAAGCTGACGCTATCAGGACGATGTAAACAACCTTTGTGACTCCCTCAGCCTCTCTACTTAAATTGTGATTTGTCAACTATGAGAGCAAATGGAAAAAATTAACCCTTAAATTCCCTCACCTCATCTACTAGCTTCCGTGACTAAAAGGTTACATTTTTGCTGGTTGTGGATAGGGTGCGGGAGTCAAAGTGTTAAATATCTTGGAATAATAATAGCACCAGATAAAGACATTTTTCCTTCTCTTCCCTTCCCATTTTCCCGGATCAATGTTACTACTTTGGTCATGTCTCAGCCATCGCGTCGCGGTCATTGACAAACGCGATAGGAATTTCCAAAGCGCGGGAGTTGAATGCAGTGGGTGACTGATGATTCCCGAAATAAATGTTTATTTTTGAATCTTCTCACATCCACGGCTACATCCCATTTGATCGCCTGAGTGATACCTGTCTTTAAAGTGTAATGCATTGTGTTTATTCTCTGAGTTACTTGATAAGCTTTCTCAAGGAGCGTCAGTGTGTCTGAGCCTTTAGTTTAAAGCGAGTTTGAAATCTCTGCCAGACCATCCCTCTTTATCCAGTCAGTGTAATGTTTTGTACAGGTCACTGTGTTAACTTAAGTTAAGAAGAAACACCACGAGTGTACTTGTTTTAGTGCAGTTCCTCTGTGTTATATTGCTTATGTCACTATCTTCAACAACATTTTGGTTGTTCTTGTTCTGTCTGTCTTTGTCTGTTTGCCTGTCTGTCTGTCTGTCGGTCTGTTTGTCTGTCTGTCTGTCTCTCATACACTCACACACACACACACACACACACACCACACACACACACACACACCACACACACACGCACACACACACACACACACACCTCTCTCTCTCTCTCTCTCTCTCGTCGTCTCTCTCTCTCTGTGACTCTATCTCTGTCTGTCTGTTTGTCTGTCTGTCTGTCTTTGTCTGTGTGTGTGTGTGTGTGTGTGTGTGTGTGTCTCTCTCTCTCTCTCTCTCTCTCTCTCTCTCTCTTTTCGTTCTCTCTCTCTCTGTGACTCTGTCTTTTCTGTGTGTGTGTGTGTGTGTGTCTCTCTCTCTTGTATGTGTGTATTGTGTGTGTGTGTGTCTCTCTCTCTCTCTCTCTTGTATGTGTGTATGTGTGTGGTGTGTTTGTGTGTGTTGTGTGTGTGAATATGTGTCTCTCTGTATCTGTGTGTCTGTGTGCCTGTGTGTCTGTCTGTGTGTCTGTCTGTGTGTCTGTCTGTGTGTCTGTCTGTGTGTGTGTGTGTGTCTCTCTCTCTCTCTCTTTCTTGATCGTGTCAAAGGCTTTGTGTTCTATTCACAGTGTAATACAATATGCCCTTTAAAGATGTATCAGTACAAAAGAACCGCAGGACTCATTCCCATGCAGCGCCTACGTAGAACATGTCTCCAGGACCTGCCCTCCATCTCACACGATGACTCACACCACCAGAAGCTGTGGACGAGCACTCCTACTCATCAGTCGGACCGACAGGAGTGTCCATATCGTCATCATCATTAATGCAAAAGGTCACAGACAGTTCGATTGCTTATGAGATCAGACACAATGAGGAGGCACAAGAAGTTACTAATAAAGAAGATCAGGAAAAGACGAGCAACATGTATACGGCATTTTATGAGGAAAGGGGAATTAGAGCACCTCATCACAACAGCAAAGCTGGAGGGAAAGAGAACAACAGGTAGACCCTGGGAGAAAATGCTGGACGGACTCGCAGGGTGGCTGAAGACAGAAAGGGTGGGAGATGTGCTTGCAGCGACAGGCGGATAGATTCGTGTGGAGGGCCATGATCGTCAACGCCATGCGGCAGGGCACATGATGATGATGATGATGATGATGATGATTATGATGGTGGTGATGATGATGATGATGATTAGAACATCGTTATAACAGCCTTATCAAGCCGACCACACACTTCATCTTAGAGATTATCTCCTTTTCGTCACACACCTCTTCTGGAAGATTATCTCCTTTTCGTCACAAATCTTTTTTGGGAAATTATCTCTGTTAGGTCACACATCTCTTCTGGGAGATTATGTCCTTTTCGTCACACCTCTCTTCTGGGAGATTATCTCCTTTTGGTCACACACCTCTTCTTGGAGATTATCTCTTTCTGTTGCCACACACCTCCTCTGGGAGATCATCTCCTTTTGGTCACACATCTCCTCTAGGAGATTATCTCCTTTTGGTCACACATCTCCTCTGGGAGATATCTTTTTTGTCACACATCTCCTCTGGGACATCTCCTTTTGTCACACATCTCCTCTGGGAGACCATCTCCTTTTGGTCGCACACCTCCTCTGGGAGATCATCTCCTTTTGGTCGCACACCTCCTTTGGGAGACCATCTCCTTTTGGTCACACATCTCCTCTGGGAGACCATCTCCTTTTGGTCATACATCTCCTCTGGGAGATCATCTCCTTTTGGTCACATACCTCTTCTGGGAGGAAAACGAAAGTGGTTATTTGGATTTGTATAACTTACTTTTTTCTTTTTTGTTTTCTTTTTTCTGTCTTCTTTTATGTTCACGGTGGGTTTACAACTCCTTTGTTGCCGTGAGATCTCTAACGTACGCTGAGTCTGTGACACATACGGAACCTCGCCTTATCGTCTCATCAGAATGACTTAGCACCGAAACCACCAGTTAAGTTGCACTGTATAGGAGGGAACGTGGGAGGTGGGGGAGAAAATCCCATCCAATCCGTGATTCGCGCTAGGGTTTCACGTTCTGAGCAAGTGCTTTAACCCTCTGACTTCACACCCTATCTACCAACTGCAAAAACTTAACTCTTTGATTCCTTCACCCTATCCACTGGCTGCCTGCAGGAAACTGGTGGATAGGGTGAGGGAGTCATAGGGTTAAAATTTTGCTTTGCTAGGATGGTTGGTAATGCACGAGGTTGGTGGACAGGATGAAGGAGTCAAAGGGTTAACCCAGATAGGCCACACACTGCACTGTTATTTCAAGAGCCGAACACACGCCACTGTGCAGCTGACCACATCTCCCCTCTCCTGGCACAACTTCACTGGCTCCCTGTATCAAAACGCATACAATACAAACTAGACACCATCTGCTACAAAAGCCTCAATAACGCAGCTCCCGATTACTTGAGATCTATGTTCCCTCACATACCCTCCGCTCTGCCTCCGATCATCTCACTTTTCGCTTTCCACGCACTAAGCTCAATACCTATGGTTCACAAGCCTTCTCTGTTTCTGATCCACTATCCTGGAACAAACTTCCTCTCTCAGTCCGTCAGCAACCTATTTTTGTCTCCTTCAAATCCGTTCTCAAAACTCACATTTTCTCCTCTGCATATAATCCTGACCTCACTCAACCCCCACTGCAGCCTGTCTCCACTCGGTGTGCAATCACATTGTAATTTATATTTGTATTTAATATGTTTTCTATAATTTTCCATTGCTTTTCTTCTTTTTTCCCATTTATAGACTTGTGTGTGTGTGTGCGCGTGTGTGCATGCGTGCATATGTGTATGTTCAGCGCTTAGATTTGATTCATATTCAAGATTTTGCACTATATAAATATTGTAATTATTATTGTTATTATTTGTACAGAAGATGAGCAAATGCTTTAGCCACTAGGGTCACACACATCACTGTTTACATCATAAGTCGAACACAATCGATTGTACTGAAAATAGGACAGAGTGAAGGAGGGCAGTGACCGTCAGGTCAAGTCGGTGGCCACGCTCAAGTTTCCGGAAGCTGCCTGACCTTGACCCCACTGTCTTCATCAATATTCATAGCATGTAAATCAGCACGTGCAGGAGTTAGACCATGCGCATGAAGCGGGCGTGCAGAGGTGAGGATATCTCACTGTTCTTACTGGTTCTGTGAATAACATATCTTTGTATCTTCCCTCAAGGAACAGAGGGCTCTGATCAACTGTATGAGATGTGACAGTTTTTGCAAAGTGAGTGAAGACAACGATTAGGGTTAAATTTGAAACGAAAGCATATTATTGTCTCTTCCATAAGGTAACGGACAGGAAATGTTCTCTCTGCTCCCCTCCCCTCCCCTCCCCCTTCCACTTCATCTGTATGGCGGTCCAGGCACTTTTGTTTCGGATGAGACGACAGAGATCCTGTGTTCAACACGAATCCAACGCATGTTAAACATCCAACGGCAACAAAAGAGTTGTCGCTGACAAAATTCTCCAGAAAGGTCCACTTTCACAGATACACGCATGCAGAGAAAAAAAAATGATTGGCGTTGCATTGCAGCGACTCACTCTACCTCGGATGAGCGACCTGAATTTCAAATGGTACAATCCATTGCAACAAAATAATAAATAGAAAGTAAATACACAAATGAATAATTAAAAAGAAGAAATTAAGAAATAGTTAAAGGTCTTCCATAATCTGAGTAGGCATTAGGAAGTGAAGTGGCAGATATCCCTCCTTGTGTGCAAATAGTGCCTGAACCCTTTCGTCTATGTAGTGCCTGAATCCTTTCGTCTATGTAGTGCCTGAATCCTTTCGTCTATGTAGTGCCTGAATCCTTTCATCTATGTAGTGCCTGAATCCTTTCGTGTATATAGTGCCTAAATCCTTTCGTGTATGTAGTGCCTGAATCCTTTCGTGTATATAGTGCCTGAATCCTTCCGTGATGTAGTGCCTGAATCCTTTCGTGTGCATAGTGCCTGAATCCTTTCGGAGTGTACCTGTAGTAGTGCCTGAATCCTTTCGTGTATATAGTGCCTGAATCCTTTCGTGTATATAGTGCCTGAATCCTTTCGTGTATATAGTGCCTGAATCCTTTCGTGTATATAGTGCCTGAATCCTTTCGTGTATGTAGTGCCTGAATCCTTTCGTGTATATAGTGCCTGAATCCTTTCGTGTATGTAGTGCCTGAATCATTTCGTGTATATAGTGCCTGAATTCTTGTATGTATGTAGTGCCTGAATTTTTTCGTGTATATAGTGCCTGAATCTTTTCGTGTATATAGTGCCTGAATCCTTTCGTGTGCACGATGCCTAAACCCTTTCGTGTCTATAGTGCCTTGTTCCTTTCGTGCATATAGTGCCTGAAGTCTTTCGTGTATATAGCGTCTGAACAATTTCGTGTATATGCATACAGAGTGAACATCACTTGAAAGATCCTGAAACCATGTCAATATTCTGTGGCCTATGGAAACAGGAAAAACATCCAACATCCACACCCCACAAACACAGAGTGTGCAGACTGCGCAGCAATATAAAACACCTGCTCAGTGTGGACCACGTAACATGCATACACTAACCCAAATAACTGCTACTCGGAACGAAAACAATCAAACAAACAAAAAAGATAAGAGCAAGAGCTCTGACACCAAGGTGCCTCGTTTATCCAAGCATCGTAAACTCAACAACAAATCTTCAATTTATGATATTTGGGAATTGTAAACAAATACATACATACATAATTCATACATACATATATACATACATACATAATACATACATATCTATATATAAGCATATATATATATATATATATATATATATGTATGCATATGTAGATATGTAGATATAGATACGTATACATATATAGATATATAGATATAGATATGTATGTATATATGTATGTATGTATGTATGTTTGTATGTATGTATACATGTATGTATGTTTTTTTGTATGTATGTTTGTATGTATGTATGTTTGTTTGTATGTATGTATGTATGTGTGTATGTATGTATGTATACGTAAGCAGATAAATAATATCTAGTATGCCTTTGATGGGCTCCGCCTTTCATAATGCCGTGCCCTAGACACGGTGAATCTTTAACAGTTCACCGCCCCTACGGCCATATTGACCATGGGACCTTTAACCTTTTTTTTTTATGCCTTCAGGAATGTTGAATATTTTGTCCAAAAAAAAATGTCCTGAAAGTGTGAGGTCTTCACCAGTCGATGTTTTGCATAATGTTTCATTTAATCACAATCCCCATCTTGCCACTCTCTTCCCCCCTTCAAATGAGTCTGACGGAAAATATATATAAATGTATGTAGATCACAGCATTTATTTATTTATTTATTTATTATCTATTTATTTATTTATTTATTTATCTATTTATTTGTTTACACACACACACACACACACACACACACACACACACACACACACACACACCACACACACACACAGAGAGAGAGAGAGACATAATATAATATATATATATATATATATATGTATTTATATACTCATGTAGATCACAGTATTGACTTATTTATATATTCATTCATTTACTTATCTATTAATTATTATTTATTTATTTATCATGTATGGAGATCACAGTATATATATATACATATATATATATATTTATTTTATTTATCTATTTTTTGTTTTGTTTTGGACTTTTGTTTGTTTGGTTTGTTGCTGTCTCATTTTCTACGCCATGTTAATGATCAAGAATCTGGGATAATGTTTTACAATGCTTATGAAGAATATGATAATTGGTGATAATAATCATGATGCTATGGGGTTTGAGTTATTGGGTTCCACTATGGCAAGACTGTACTCAACGCTTTCTTTCAAAAATACATCCTGACGTCAGCCAGGTCCGAGAGATGCAGACACTGCCACGTTGATCAGCAGATTTAACCCTTTAACTCCCGCACACTTGTCCACCATGTACAGCATCCTGCATTGCCAACCATGCTAGCGAAGCAAAAACTAAATTCTTTGACTCCCTCACCTGTCCACCAGCTTTCAAAGTAAAGCTGGTGGATAAGGTGAGGAGTCAAAGGGTTACTTTTTGCAGAGTGGGAGTCAAAGGGTTAAGTTAAGCAACACTATCAACTGACTTATCAGTGAAGTGGAAGAGATTTGACCGTGCGGTCCAATTGTTCCCAATGATCCCATGGGATGTTTACTTCTGGGTAGGAGTAGGCTGGAGCCCAAAACTCCCACAGTGAGTTTAACAGGACTGCTGGCAGTGGAACCCACAAACCATCAGGTCGGTGATTCCATCGTTCATCATCATCATCATCAGGTGTCCTGCCGCATGGCGTTGGCCACCATGGACTTCCAACCATCTCTATCTCTCGTTGCCCCCAGCATTTCCCCCACCCTCCTCATCCCCAGCCACTCTGCAAGCCGTCCAGCATTCTCTCCCTGGGTCTACCTGGTGCTCTCTTTCCCTCCAGCTTTCCCGTTGTGACCAGGTGCTCCAAACCTCCCTTCCTCATAACATGGCCTATAAATGTTGCTTGTCTTTTCCTAATCTTCCTTATGAGTGATCTACTTGTGTCTGCCTCCATCAAGACTGTCTCGTTTGTTTTCTTTGCTGTCCATGGAACTCTCAACATTCTTCTGAGAAACCACATCTCGGCTGCCTCAATCTTGCTCTGGCTTTGCTTGATGACTGTCCACGCCTCGCATCCGTACAACAGTATTGGTTCTATATAACATTCAAGGACTCTCTTTCTGATGTCAATTGATAGCATTTGTTGGTAAGAATGCTTGTCATCTTCTTGAATGCTGTTTTGGCTTGGCCCATCGTTTATATTATTCCTATTCCTATTCATACTCAGATCCATATCCATATTCATATTCATGCTCATGTTTCTATTCCTATTCATGTTCATGTTCATATTCATATCCATGTTCATATTCGTGTTCAGATTCGTGTTCATGTTCATGTTCGTATCCATGTTCACATTCATATCCACGTTCATATTCATTTCTTTTGTCACAGTGGATTTACCATGTGAAACTCAGGCTGCTCTCCCATTTGACAGCGCGTCGCCGCAGTGCAGCGCCACCCATTTTGTTTACCAAGACTTTAAAAGACAAGAAGGCTAATTGATCTTCGAGGGGAGGGACCATGGAAGTTAAATTAACTCTCCACTGTTTTATGCTACGGCTTAGACGGGCGAAAGCCATCCTCTTCATGATTTTTCATATGCCGTGGGATCTTTAGCGTACGCAAGCCAGACGGCACACGGGTCCGACTCTTTTTTTAAATTTTCATTTATTTATTTGTTATTTTTTCATTTATTTATTTATTTATTTATTTATTTGTTTGTTTATTTATTTATTATTTATTTATTTATTTATTCATTCATTTATTTATTTGTTTATTTTTTGGTCCCTTTCCAAAGGACTAGACGTTCGGCTTCATCTTCTAGTCAAAGTGAGGCGAAACGTCGAGGCCTCAACGAGGAACGAACCCTGGAACCTCGAGTTTAGTTATCGGCAGGTGCGAACGTTTGAACCATTGTACCACTCTTCTCCTTTGCCTTAAGCAATGCGCCACACAGCGACTGGTATGTAACCTAATTTCACGACATACATTGACTATAATTACTATGCATGCACAAACATCACGACAACAGAGATTCTGTCTATCGGCAGAAAACATGCCAGCAATACAGCTATGTGTACGCCAGAGATTTTCTGCCAGAGCAGAGTCAAAAAGGAACTGTTGCTCCAGTGCACTAAATATAGCCGACATACAAAGCACGAACACGAGAAAGGACAGGGAGAGGGTGGGGAAGGGGGATGGAGAGGGGGAGGGGTGGGATGCGGGTTTACAACACTGTTGCCATAGACACGCAAACGGCCGCGTTACAAGAAGCATTGTTACCATGGATACACAAACGCACAAAAGTCCTTACTCTAGTGCCAGCCAGGAGAGACTGAAAATAAAAGAGAAGAGAAAAACAAATCAAATAGCGTTGTTTATACGGAAATGACAAGTGAAATAACACCATTACTTTTGCTGATGTACAGAAACATGAACAGTGGCAATAACGTCATCATCAATCCTACCTGAAATTCGGTTAATAGAACGATCATACAAAAATTCACACACACAGCAAGAGAGAAAAAAGATATATATACACACATAAAGCACAAATACTATGTCTCTGTTGAGGTCTATAAAACGCACATACATTACAGACTTGAACTAAAAGATTAGTCATGAAACTGTTGATCATCAAAATCTTAAAAATGAATACAGAAAAATCAAGGCACAGTGTCGTCAATTTAACAATAAAAGAGACAATGAATGAAAAGAAACAGTAAAAATAAAATTAAAATATCCACGTGGTCCTACTAACAAGGAAAAATCTAAAGAACTGTTTTCTCTTAAAATTGATTTTAATTCAATTTCACATTTTCACACACAATATGATACCATGCAGTATACACAGTCGTCACATACTATTACATGAGGAACAGAGACATAAAACACAAGATATGAAGATTCCTATCTTTATACAATGTCATCCTCAGGACATGTTCAAGAGGCACGGTAATTCATTCTTTACAACACACGTGCACACACACACTACTTATCAAGAGTACACATTAACAGTAAAAGGACAGACATTTCAAGCACAAACACACACACACAAACACACACACACACACACGAGCGCGCGCGCACACACACACACACACACACACACACACATACGCGCGCGCGCGCGCACTCACACAGACACAGACAAGCACGCACGCAAACACACACACGCACAAACACACACGCAAACATAAACACACACAAACACACACACAAACACAGACACCCAGAAACACACACACAAACACACACACACAATCAAACAAACAAACACAAGCACACACACAAGCACACACACAAACAACACACAGACACACACACACACACACACACACACACACACACACACACACACACACACACACTGTAAAATATCAATTACAACGGAAAGACATCAAACGAAAAAAACGAATGAACGAACGAACACATAACAAGTGATAACGATTCCATGGGATAAGATTTAAAACAAAACAATCATAGTACAAAAAACAAAACAAAACAAAAAAACCAATCGAAACATCCATGAACAAAGCGCCCAATAAATGAATAAATTATAGTATAAAGATAAATGAATAAGTAATTAAATAAGAAAACAACCAAATTATAGATAAATAAATAAATGAACAGACAAAGAAAGGAATAAAAAATAAATAAGTAAAAGAACAAATATATAAATGATTAAATAAACATGTATACATCAATAAAAAAAAATAATAAAAAAAACCAACTACGTAACTAAATAGACAGATAAATAAATAAATAAATAAATAAATAAATAAATAAATAAATAAATAACATCAGACGAAAAATAATCCAATACCCTCCATCAAGCAACAACTACTTCCCCTCCACACACACATACCCCTTTCACCACAGAAGCACGCGCACTTGGAATAAAAATAAAATATCGGATCTAGTCCTGAGCATCAGCCTGATCCCACCATTTTATCCCTATCTTCTAATTCCACCAGCAATTAGTGTCTACCGTTCAACTGATTTACCCAGTAACCAGCGTCGATTTTCTAATTGACTCAATAATCAGTGTCGATTTTCTAATTCACCCACTAATCAGTGCCGATTTTCTGTCTAATTCGCCCACTAATCAGTGCCGATTTTCTGTCTAGTTCACCCAATCATCAGCATCGATTTTCTGTTTAATTCACCCAATAATCAGTGTGGACTTTCTGTCTGATTCACCAAGTAATCAGTGTCGATTTTCTATCTAATTCACCCAAATAATCAGTGTCAATTTGTCTGTCTGATTCACCCAGTAAAGTGTCGATTTTTCTGATTCACCCAGTAATTAGTATCGATTTTCTGTCTGATTCACCCAGTAATCAGTGTCATTTTCTATGAGATTAACCCAGTAACCAGTGTCGATTTCCTGTCTGATTCACCCAGTAATCAGTGTCGATTGTCTATGAGATTAACGCAGTAACCAGCGTCGATTTTCTGTCTGATTCACCTAGTAATCAGTGTCGATTGTCTATGAGATTAACGCAGTAATCAGTGTCGATTTTCTGTCTGATTCACCTAGTAATCAGTGTCGATTGTCTATGAGATTAACGCAGTAATCAGTGTCGATTTTCTGTCTGATTCACCTAGTAATCAGTGTCGATTGTCTATGAGATTAACGCAGTAATCAGTGTCGATTTTCTGTCTGATTCACCTAGTAATCAGTGTCGATTGTCTATGAGATTAACGCAGTAATCAGTGTCGATTTTCTGTCTGATTCACCTAGTAATCAGTGTCGATTGTCTATGAGATTAACGCAGTAATCAGTGTCGATTTTCTGTCTGATTCACCTAGTAATCAGTGTCGATTGTCTATGAGATTAACGCAGTAATCAGTGTCGATTTTCTGTCTGATTCACCTAGTAAACAATGTCCATTTTTTGTCTGATTCACCCAGCAATCAGTGTCGATTTTTTAATTCACCCAGTAACCGGTGTTGATTTTCTGTCTAATTCACCCAGTAACTAATGTCGATTTTCTGTCTAATTCACCCAATAATCAGTGTCTTTCTTATGTCTGATTCACCCAGTAATCAGTGTTGATTTTCTGTCTGATTCACTCAGCAATCAGTGTCGATTTTCTGTCTGATTCACTTAGTAATCAGTGTCGATTTTCTGTCTGATTCACCCAGTAACTAGTGTCGATTTTTCTGTCTGGTTCGCCCAGTAATCAGTGCCTATTTCCTGTCTGATTCACCCAATAACAGTATCTAGCTTCTGTTTCACCCAGTAACCAATTTCGATTTTCTTTCTGATTCACCCAGTAACCAGTGTTGATTTTCTGGCTGATTCATCCAGTAATCAGTGTTGATTTTCCATCTTATTCACCCAGTGATCAGTGTCTATCTTCTGATTCAACCAATAAACAGTGTCGATTTTCTGTCTGACTTA
>CM060313.1:1544805-1549805 GCA_030674185.1 Monoplex corrugatus | reverse complement strand
CTTATCTCTAACCTCTTTGTCTTGACATAGTTACGTGGTATGCACAAATAAATCTACTAAACGTACAGTCAAATATGAATATTTATGCAAGACGCTTCCAGAGATGCTCTGCACATACAATTTGACAAGAAACCAAGAAATGTTAATGCAGCCATATTTTACAATAAATATTATTGTCAGTAGCTATAATCAACCATCACCCACCCATCCAAAAAGAGGTCGTATCCAATCAATACTTCCTGTTTGCAATTTGTCATTAGATCATGTAAGCATCCCACAACTGGTAAACATCTGTCGATGAATAACCACGTAAGCTTCCATGTAAATGGTGCACTTTGCTAGCAGTCAGACAAGCAGTCAGACAGACAAACTCACAGCCACGTCTCCTCTCAACCTGACACACTTTCTTGTTTTCTTGGTAAAGAGTTCGAACAAACAAACAAACAAACAAAAAATCTGAAAAAGAAATAACTGAAACCTGGACACGCAATGGGGGAAAATTAGCCAATAGAAGACACCAAAAAGAAATAAAGAAAACAAAACAACAAAAGAATCGAACAAACGAAAACACAAAAAGGCTCTCTCTTTTTCTCAAGGAATATTTATATTTGTGAAGTACACTTACATTGATTTTTTTTGCAGTGCGCTTTTTTTTTTTCATTCAACTCCTAACTTGTTAACGTATTTCCATCTACTCTTATTGTACCATCTCCGTAGACAAAAGGGTTAGGGCTATGTTCGGAAACATGATTGAAGCAAAAAAGAAAAGATCGAAAAGAGCTTGAAAGGAATGTGATAGCTGAAGCAAGAATAAAACGAAAAGAAAAAGAACAAAACAGAGTAAACAAAAACAAACATTTTGATTATATCAAATTTGTATTTTATTTCCCAATGATGATGACATGAATCACAATATCTTCTTTCACTGAAGAAGATGTTGACTAACTGAATAATACCTTGTGCATCTTTTTTTCTGTTTCTATCACTTTGAATCATTTAATTCAATTGCTGTTGTTATACATGTCTATGAAATACGTAACATTTTTTAAATCATCTAATTCAATTACTGTTGTGATAAATGTCTATGAAATATATAACATTTTTAATCGTTTAATTCAATTACTGTTGTGATACATGTCTATGAACTATATAACATTTTCAATATGACATTTTAATCGTTTAATTCAACTGCTGTTATGACACATGTCCATGAAATAAACAACTCAACTTTACTACTGCAGCAATATGACAAAGGTTGTCTGAGATGGCAGAAACGATTCATGATCATCAGTCTGTGATCGAGTGAGGAACTGACCCCTCCTGATTCTAAATCTGAAAGTGGGCGGGCTTCCTGTCATTCCATGTTCATGCTTTGGAACAGATAAAAGGGAAAAGGGGGAAAGAAGACACAGAGAGAAAGAGAAGAGAGACAGACAGACAGACAGACAGATAGACAGAGAGAGAAAGAGAGACAGAGACTGACAGAGAGAGAAAGAGAGACAGAGACTGACAGAGAGAGAAAGAGAGACAGAGACATACAGAGAGAGAGAGAACGAAAGACAGAGACAGACGGACAGACAGACAGACAAAGAAAGAGACAGAGAGAAAGAAAGACAGACAGACAGACAGACAGACAGACAGACAGAAATAGGGAGACAGAAACAGAGAGTCAGAGATATTCAGAGACAGAAAGAAAGAAAGAAAGAAAGAAAGAAAGAAAGAAAGAAAAAAATAGAAAAAGAGACAGAGACAGCGAGCGAGAGACACACACTGAGAGACAGAGAAAGAAAGAAAGAAAGACAGCCAGAGATAGCCAGCCAGACAGAGACGAGGTGTCAGTTATGTCACAGAAAGTTCAGTGTGACAGAGAGGGTCAAAATCCAGGTGGCTGAATGATCCTAGATCTCTGACAATGGCGTAGAATAAGGCGTCTGAGCGACTTTATCTTCCCAAAAAGTGATAAAGAGGATTTGTAAATGTCATCTGGAATTATGGCAAATGCCATCTTGACCCAAAGTTTCATTCCACTGATTTTTAACAGAACAATTTTTCGTATTTTTTGCTCATTTCTCCTCACTAGATTTGTGTGTTCACTTGCTCCTGAAGTGACACAGTACTGTTTGTTTGAAGTACAAACAGTATCTACCATGTTACATAGGCATCAGAAAGAAAGAAAGAAAAAAGAAAGAATGAAATCAATCAATCAATCAATCAATACCAAAAAGCAACTGAATACGTTCTGTCATACATGTCACATTTCCATGGAAGTGAGACAGCCAGGCAGACTTTTTTTAATTAAACATTGTCTCAAGTCAATCTGATTAGACGTATCATTTTCTTTGGATTTTGAACAAAACAAACAAACAAATAAAAGCTGGAATGAAGCAGCCACAGCCTGGACAAGTAATGGAAAAAAAATATGGCAAAGGAAGAAAAGGCACAACCTTGAGACAGGTTGATAAGTTTAAATACCTGGGAACGATCATTTCACCAGATGGCAGATGCACATCAGAAATAGCCAGCAGAATAGGCCAAGTCAAAACAACATTCAAAAAGATGACAAGCATTCTTACCAACAAATCCCTATCAATTAACATCAGGAAGAGAGTTCTTGAATGTTATATAGAACCAATACTGTTGTACGGCTGCGAGATGTGGATAGTCAACAAAGCCAGAACAAGACTGAGGCAGCCGAGATGTGGTTTCTAAGAAGAATGTTGAGAGTTCCATGGACAGCAAAGAAAAAAACAAACGAGACAGTCTTGATGGAAGCAGACACAAGTAGATCATTCATAAGGAAGATTAGGAAAAGACAGGCAACATTTATAGGCCATTTTATGAGGACAGGGGAATTGGAGCACCTGGTCACAGCGGGAAAGCTGGAGGGAAAGAGAGCACCGGGTAGACCAACGGAGAAGATACTAGACGGACTTGCAGAGTGGCTGGGGACAAAGAGGGTGGAAAAGATGCTTGAGGCAACAAGTGATAGAGACAGATGGAAGTCCATAATCGCCAACGCCATGCGGCAAGGCACCTGATGATGATGATGATGAAAGGAAGAAAAAAGCAAGCAAGGAAAACAAAAGAAAATACCGTCAACAAACAAACACAAACGCTCTCTCTTTCGCTTAAAACTTAATTGTAAAAGCACATACTAACATCGAATTTTGCCCAATGTACTTCCTCCGATCAGTCAACACGCAAAGTCAGAACAAGATTGAGCAACTGAAATGTGGTTTCTAAGAAGGATGTTGAGAGTTCCATGGACAGCAAAGAAAAAAAAAGACAGTCTTGAAGAAGGCAGACACAAGAAGATAATTAATGAAGAACATTAGGAAAAGACAAGCAACATTTGTAGGACATTTATGAGGCAAGAAAAATTAGAGCTCCTGGTCACAACAGGAAAGCTGGAGGGAAAGAGAGCGCCAGGTAAACCCAGGGAGAAAATATTGGACGGACTTGCAGGGTGGCTGAGGACAGAGAGGGTGGGAGATGTGCTTGCAGCGACAAAGGACAGATTCGAATGGAGGGCCATGATCGCCAATGCACGCGGCAGGGCACATGATGATGATGGTGATGATGACGATGACGACGACGACGACGATGATGATGATGATGATGATGATGATGATGATGATGATGATGATGACGACGATGATGATGGCAATGATGATGATGATTTCCTTTGTTCAAATACTAACTTGTTATTGTAAATATTATTTACTCTCATTGTATCTCCCTAGAGAAAAAAAAGGTTTTGTGTAAAAGGAGGATAGAGGCAGTTAATGAAAGAACAAATCACAGCCTGGAAGAAATTTGAATTTAAAGTAGAAATAAATTAGGTAACAAAAGGTACTAAAACAGAAAAAAAAGTAAAATAAAAGAAAACATTTTACATGCGGCAAAATTACATTTTTGTTGATAATGGAGATGATATGCATCACAACATTACTCATCAAACATTTGTTTTAAAAATGCTGATTAAGTAGACATGTTTCCGCACATTTTTCCAGCGTCGTTTCTACTGTTTCATTAGGCTCACTCACTGTTGTGATATGGACTGCAAACAAAACAGCACAATTCAATGAGTGATACAGCAGTGACCATAGGAGATGGTGGCGGGATTCAGTAGCGAGTGTCTCAGCAGACTGGAATATTTTATGGGCATCAGTCTGTCGCTGATTGAGGCCATGAATCCTCCCATTTCTCAATCTGACGGTGTGGCTTCCTGAAATATTCATGCCTACGATCTGGAAGAGATAAAAGGAAAAAGAGAGACAGGGTGCGACAGAGAAATGTGGGCATGGGGCCGTAGGAAGGACAGCATGAAATGAGGTTTAACAAAGTATGTGGTGATGAAAAGGGTCGTGACAAGAGAAACACTGCGGGAATTTAGAGCCGTAATCTGAATACCAGAGGCTATTTTTACACCCATCATCTGTCTTTTGTTGTTGTTGTTGTTGTTGTAGCCATCTTAATGAAAATGAGGAAAAGAAGGAAACGAAAGGAAAGATGTAATAAAAGGGGGTGATGACAAGGATTGTGACAAGAGAAACATTGCGGGAATTTAGAGTGGAAATATAAATACCAGAGGTTATGTTCAAACCCATCGTCTGTCCTATTATTGTTGTCGTTATTGTTGCTATTGTTGTCGTTATTGTTGCTATTGTTGTTGTTGTTGTTGTTGTTGTTGTTGTTGTTGTTATCGAATGTAGCCATCTTAATGAAAATGAGGAAGGAGGGAAAGGAAAGGAGAGATGGAACAAAAAGAGAAGGTGTGGTGATGAAAAGGGGTCGTGACAAGAGAAACATTGCGGGAATTTAGAGGCGTTACCTGAATACCATCGTCTGTCCTATTATTGTTGTCGTTGTTGTTTTTGTTGTTGTTGCTGTTGTTTTTGTTGTTGTTCTTGATGCCTGTAGCCATCTTAATGAAAACGAGGAAGAAAGGAAAGGAAAATGGAACAAGAGAAGGTGTGGTGATGAAAAAGGGGTTGTGA
>CM060313.1:1522305-1529805 GCA_030674185.1 Monoplex corrugatus | reverse complement strand
CTGTCATCGTGACCACTTTCCTGTCCATCTCTGTCTGCTAATACCTCTACCTCACCATCTAAATAGCAATTAGTCAATTACAGTCAAACAGACAGACAGACAGATAGACACAAAGGACGCTAGAGACTGATACACAGAATACATAGTTCGTTGATTTATCTCGTGACACTAGTGATGCGGACATTCAACGATTTTATTTTTCGACACGATTTTTAATGGACCACAGATACAAGAACACAGAGTGCCTCGTTTCTGTCATTTTATAGAGAGGAAGCAAATGCGCACACACACGTACGCGCGCGCGCATACACACACACACACACATACACACACACACACACACACACACACACACACACACACACACACACACAAGGAGGAAGGGAGGGACATAGAGAGAGAACGAGGGTGAGTGAGTGAATGGGTGAGTGAGTGAATGGGTGAGTGAGTGAGTGAGTGAGTGAGTGAGTGAGTGAGAGTGAGTGCGTGAATGGATGAGTGAGTGAGAGTGAGTGCGTGAATGGATGAGTGAGTGAGTGAGTGAGTGAGTGAGTGAGTGAGTAAGCGAGTGAGTGTGTGACTGAGTAACTGAGTGACTGAATGAATAAGTGAGTAGGGCAGAGAGAAAAAAAAAGAGAGAAAGAGAGAGAGAGTGAGAGAGAGACAGAGACACACAGAGGTAGAAAGAGACGGACAGACACAGACAGACAGACAGACAGACAGGCACAGATAGACAGACAAGCAGGCAGGCAGACAGACGGAAGTTCAAATTTCAAGTGATTCTTCATGCATAGGCCATGATGGGATACTAATACATAATATGATCATTTGATATCATGACACTCATAACATCAGTATAAACATAGTCTCTGTTTTTATGATAAAGCAAAATATTTCAGCTTAAATGCCTTGCACAAATACAGTGATAATCATTCTAGATGACATAAGCAAAATAGGTCGAAAGTGGTTTGGGAATTTATAATATTTCAACCGTATATTGTGTTCTTACAGTATTGAGAAAAAACAAAGTGCATTTGAAAAACAAAATACATTTTATCTTCTTTCGTGTTTTTGCACAATGAACAGATCATTTTATCGTTTTTAGTATGGTTCCTATATCTGTGTTGGTGACAGGCAGTTTTTAGATATACCAAGGCTAAACTAGAGACAGAGAGAGAGACAGACAGAGACAGACAGACAGATAGAGACAGAGAGAGTCAAAGAGAGACAAACAAACAGAGACAGAGAGAGACAGAGACATATAAACAGAGAGACAGAGACATATAAACAGAGAGAGAGAGACAAAAACAGACAGACAGACTGACCGATAGACAGAGACGGAGGATGGGGAGACAGACAGACAGACAGACAGGCACAGAGAGAGAGGGACAGAGAGAGGGAGAAACACAGACACATAGACAGAGAGGGAGGATGGGGTGAGAGAAGAGAGAGGGAGGGAGAGAGAGAGAGGGGCAGACAGACAGACAGAGACAGAAAGAGAAAGAGACAGACAGACAGACAGAGGGACAGACAGACAGACAGACGGACAGAGAGGGAGAGAGACACAGACATACACAGAGACCGACAAAGACAGAGACACACAGAGAAAGAGAAAGAGACAGAAACATACACACAGATAGAGACAGGGAGACATAGAAAGGCACAGAGAGAGAGAGATGAACAGTTTATAACGAAAAGAATTAAATGAAAGAAAAGACAATGGCACTTACCGACACATTAGAAGAACTACCCGGGGTGTTGGTACCATACCCAGAAGACGGAATGGAGGCAAAAGACCACCGCCTCCCGTCACACCTGCACACACAATAATGTCATAACTGTCTTTAGCTGAGAAAAAGAACAGCTGAAGCAAGATAAACCAAGTTTTGATAATACAATAAATCGTCCCTATGCTCGTCTTCCTGTGGCAAAATAGGTCTGGAACTACATCTACCTAAGCTTAAGAAGGATGCCTGAATTTCTCTGTTCCAAGAGAGAATTTAAAACGTCCCCATACTCATCTCGTGGCAAAATAAGTCTGGAACTACATCTTGCTAAACATGAGAAGGATGCCTGAATTTCTCTGTTACAAACGAGAATTTAAAACGTCCCTTACCCATCTCGTTGTGGTTAAATAAGTCTGGAACTACGCCTATTTAAACTTGAGAAGGATGCCTGAAATTCTGTTTCAAGCGAGAATGTAAAACGTCCCCATACTCATCTTGTTGTGACTAGACAGTTCCAGACCTGCACCTACCTACCTAAACTTGAGATTTATTGTTATTGTTGTTTAAAGCCCAGCCGACTGCGTAGAGCCATATCAGGGCTGTACATAGCCACTTCAAAACACAAAACTTCAACAAGAAAAAAAGAGAAAATTAAATACACATATCAATGCATTCGCTCACATAAGCTGAGGACATGCCCCTGGTGTTAACCACTCCGTCCAATCTATCGCACAGAGGATTTAAAAACACACCTGAGTACATATTTAAGCATACGTATTGACACCAAAACATAAAAACAGGCATAAATTACCTAAAATTGCTTCCGCATATCTCACCTCCCTAGAGCCAAAAATGCACTCAATACATGTACCCAAAAACCAATCCTAAGAAAAAAATATGTAAGACTTTATTATCGAACACATACAGGTGAATGGACCAGCAAGGCAGAAAATGATAGGAAGAAATGACAGAAACCAAAGGAACAAGGCAGAATCAAAGAGAGTGACAGAAAAGAGGAAATTTCCAGCACAGAATTTCAAGAAGGTGGGGATACTATTTATAATAATTATAATAATTACAATATTTATATAGCGCAAAATCTTGATAAAATCAAATCTAAGCGCTGAAGCAGACACACACGCAAGCACGCACGCACGCACGCACGCACACACACGCACGCACACACACACACACACACACACACACACGCATGGCTATAAATGGGGAGAAAGAATAAAAGCAATAAAAGCAAGAATAAAACCAATGGAAAATTATATAGAGCATAGCATATACAATTATATATTATAACCATGTGATTCCCTCCGAGCGGAGACAGGCTGCAGATGGGGGGGGGTTGAGTGAGGTTAGGATTTTATGCGGAGGAGAAAAGGTGAGTTTTGAGAGCGGACTTGAAGGAGACAAAAGTAGGTTGCTGACGGACTGAGAGAGGAAGTTTGTTCCAGGAGAGTGGACCAGAAACAGAGAAGGCTCGTGGACCATAGGTATTGAGCTTAGTGCGTGGAAAGCGAAAAGTCAGAGGATCGGAGGCAGAGCGGAGGATACGTGAGGGAACATAGATCTCAAGTAGGCTTGACAGGTAATCGGGGGCTGCGTTATTGAGGCTTTTGTAGCACATGGTGTCTAGTTTGTACTGTATGCGCTTTGATACAGGGAGCCAGTGAAGTTGTGCCAGGAGAGGAGATATGTGGTCAGCTTTTTTCTTTTTGAGTACAAGGCGTACAGCATTGTTTTGAATGCGCTGTAGGATGTGAATGGTGGAGGCAGGAAGACCAGACAGGAGTGAATTGCAATAGTCAATGCGAGACATTATGAAGGAGAGAACGAGTTTTGCAGTTGTTTCGACAGAGAGATACTTCCTGATCAGGCTTATACGATGGAGATGATAGTAGCAGGATCTGGCAGTTTGAGTAACAAAGTTGTTCATGGAGAGGGTAGAGTCAATGCAGACACCAAGGTTTTTAGCTGAATCAGAAATTGGGACTGACGTGTTACATAATGGGAGAGAAAGAGGAGGCAGCTGAGAAAGTTTCTGACGGGTGCCAATGAGGATAGCTTCTGTTTTGTCGTCATTAAGCTGAAGTCATTATACTGATAGAACCCCCGGCATCCCCTTTGGGGGTAAATTTCAGATCAATGCGTGAAGGGTTAAAGGGCTGAAGACAGAGGACCCTGAAGACGAATAACTTGAAGAGAAAGAAAAACGGTGTTAAAACAATATAGTCTTTTGTTCGTGTCTGGTATCTCCCCCCCCCCCCCCCACACCTCCGAGAAAGAGAGGTGAGCCGTGAGAGAGAGAGAAAGAGAGAGAGAGAGAGAAGAGAGAGAGAGAAGGAAGAGACAGGTAGACAGACAGACAGAGAGAGGGGGAGAGAAAAAGACAGGCGAGCGAAAGACAAAGTAAGAGAGGGGGAGACAGAGAAAGAGGAGAGAGAGAGAGAAGAGAGGACAGGATAGACACAGAGAGAAAGAGGAGAGAGAGAGAGAAGGAGAGATAGGGGGTAAGAAGAAGACAGAGAGAGAGAAAGAGACTGCAAGAGAGACAGAAAGAGAGAGAGAGCTCACAGAGAGACAGAGACAGACAGAGACAGAGGGAAACAGACAGAAACCTGGTGGGACAGACAGACACAGACAGACAGAGAAGAATTCTAATCAGTTTTTGCATATCTGATGAAACCAATCATGCTGCCTTCTCTGCCCCCTAGAGCTATATAGACGAATACCGGCCGACACCCTCCAGACTTCATCAATCCCGCTTCGCCTGTGGCAAGACCAGTATGCAAACATTAGCCACTGATCTTTGAACCCTCGCGGCCAAAGCTGACTCATCATGACAAAAGTTCAATTTAGTTCAGTTCATATTGCTTATAGCCCAGCCGACTACTAGAGCCATATCAGGGTTAACACCACGTCAAAAAAAAATACAGACAACCCGTTAAGAAAAAGGCAACAGTTAAAAACCATGCTCACCGTTAACCTTGCAAACCTAAAATGCAATTCAAGAAAAACATGTAAAATCACATCAGGTGAAATCTATGGATCTCTTCTAAAAATTGGAAAATTGCAAAGGCTGAACCCTCCTGGGGCAATGTGGACGACTCATAACAAAGACTGAGCCCGTGTGATACAGGGTTAACGTTCGTGACAAAGGATGTACTCTCACAACAAAAGGTTTGCCCTCGAAACAAAGGCTGATTCTTCGTGACATAAGTTTAACTCTTTCAACACATACTGATTCTTCATCAGCCGCCGTGGTGTAGTGGTTAGCGCAACAAAATACCGACTGGGAAGGTTACGGGTTCAAATCCCCATCAATCCTTTCAAAAAAATCATTGTGGGATTTTTCGGCTCTAACTGGCTTCTACTCAAAGTTGGGCGTGGCTATGGGCTCTTTGGGAGGACTGGTACCACACACTCGAGTCTCATCCACTTCACGGATGCGTCATTGAGCGTGTTGCTCAAATTTTCTGACCAGCACCACAGGTATCTGTATCTCTCGGGCCTGGTTGACGCCAGGACGTATCATGGTAGTAAACGTAGAGTGTGTGAACCCTTACGACAAAGGATGAAACATCACTTCAAATGTTGATGCATGACGACAAAAGCTGATGCCTTATGACAAAAGTTAAACGCTCACTATCAATGGATGAAACATCACCTCAAAACTTGACACTTAACGACAAAAGTTGATGATTTAAGAGAAAGGTTGAACCTTCATAACAAAGAATGAATCATTGTCTCAAAAGCTGACACATAACGACAAAGGTTGATGGCTTATGACAAAGTCTGACCCCTCACGAACAAAGGATGAAACACCATCTCAAAAACTGATACCTAACAACAAAGGCTGATGCCATTATGACAAAAATTTACCCTCATAACAAAGGATAAAACATGACAAGGGTTGATACCTCATGACAAAGGATAAAACCTCTTCGAAGTCTTTCAGATATGACGAAAACTGGAGGTTCCGTGTGCAGCACACACTTACTGCACGTTAAAGATCCCCACAGCAACAAAGAAGTTGTCCCTGGCAAATTCTGTAGTAGAATCGCTTTTAATAGATACACATAAATATATTCATACAAAGAAAAAAGAAAGGAAGGAAATGTGTAGAGGTGCTTTGTAGAGACACGCCCTTTCTGGGGAAAGCAATCCAGATTTCACGTGGCAAATCCACTGTGACAAATAAATAAGAACGACACAGATAAATAAATAAAAAGAAATTTGCGCTGGTTCTGGGACAAAGTCTGAACCCCCTGAGGAAATGGTCATAGTTTGGCGACACAGGTCGGGGCGGTGGACTATCCAGTGTATCAGAAGAGCAGACGTTTCCATTAATGTCTGCTCTCGCGAAGAAAGCTGCCTCTGCCTCCGTTCTGTTCTTTAACCCGTTGTGTGAATGTTTTATTGATGATTCGACAGATCACACCTTCCACTTCTGTCTGGTAGTCTTCCTGTTTTTGCTCCCGCAATGTGTTTTGGTTTCTTTGGTTGGTTTGTTGGGTAAAATGTCTTCTGGCTATCTGGTTGGTTTGTTGGGTAAAATGTCTTCTGGCTATCTGGTTGGTTTTTGGGTAAAATGTCTTCTGGTATCTGGTTGGTTTGTTGGGTACAAATGTTCTTCTGCTATCTGGTTGGTTTGTTGGGTAAAATGTCTTTTGGCTTCTGGTTGGTTTGTTGGGTAAAATGTTCTTTTGGTTTATCTGGTTTGGTTTTTGTTGTGGTAAAATGTCTTCTGGTTATCTGGTTGGTTTGTTGGGTACAACGTTTTTTGGTTATTTTATTGGTTTGTCATGAATGTTTTTTTGGTTTCTTTGGTTGGTTTGTTGGGTAAAATGTCTTCTGGTTATCTGGTTGGTTTGTTGAGTAAAATGTCTTCTGGTTATCTGGTTGGTTTGTTGGGTACAAATGTTTTTGTTATTTAGTTGGTTTGTCCTAGTACAAGTTTTTTTGGTTATTTGGTTGTTTGTTGGTAAATTTGTCTTTGGTTTCGGTTGGCTTGCTATGGTAAATGTTTTTGTTATTTAGGGTTGTGTTTTTCCTCAAACTTTTTTTTTTGGGTTTCCTTTGGATGTTTTGATTGGTAACAATGTCTTCTGAATTATACTTGGGTTTGTTGAGTAAAATGTCTTCTGGTTATCTGGTTGGTTTGTTGGGTACAAATGTTTTGGTTATTTAGTTGGTTTGTCTAGTACAATGTTATTTGGTTATTTGGTTAGTTTGTTGGGTAAATTGTCGTTTGGTTTTGGTTGGCTTGCTAGGTAAATGTGTTTTGGTTATTTGGATGGTTTGTTGGGTTTTTCTTCTCTCAAACTTCTTTTCAATGTTAATGTTCACAGTAAAGTGTCATTTGATATATAACAACCAACACATGTATCAATCTAAAAAATGAACGTACACTCTGAAAAACAAAGGGATGTGCTAAACAGACCAACTAAATTTGATATCACTAGTTTTCGATTTTAGCATTATTTTTTTCAATTTCATGATTTGTTGGTGGGTTGGTTCGTGTCTTTGTTTGTTTGTTTGTTTGTTGTTGTTGTTGTTGTTGCTCCTCTTCTTCTTCTTCTTCTTCTTCTTTTCTTCTTCTTCTTCTTCTTCTTCTTCTTCCTTCTTCTTCTTCTTTTTCTTTTCCTTTTCTTCTTCTTCTTTTCTACTACTCTTCTTCTTCTTCTTCTTCTTCTTCCTTTTTCTCTTCTTCTTCATTCTTCTTCTTCTTCTCTTCTTCTTTTCTTCTTCTTCCTTCTTCTTC
>CM060313.1:1504805-1512305 GCA_030674185.1 Monoplex corrugatus | reverse complement strand
TGTGTAGAGCTATATCAGGGCTATAACTAGCCCAGTTGACTGTGCAGAGCTATATGAGGGCTATAACTAGCCCAGTTGACTGTATAGAGCTACATCAGGGCAATAACTAGCCCAATTGACTGTGCAGAGCTACATCAGGGCTATAACTAGCCCAGTTGACTGTGTAGAGCTATATCAGGGCTATAACTAGCCCAGTTGACTGTGTAGAGCTACATCAGGGCTATAACTAGCCCAGTTGACTGTGTAGAGCTATATCAGGGCTATAACTAGCCCAGTTGACTGTGTAGAGCTACATCAGGGCTATAACTAGCCCAATTGACTGTGTAGAGCTACATCAGGGCTATAACTAGCCCAATTAACTGTGTAGAGCTATAGCAGGGCTATAACTAGCCCAGTTGACTGTGTAGAGCTATAGCAGGGCTATAACTAGCCCAGTTGACTGTGTAGAGCTATATCAGGGTTATAACTAGCCCAGTTGACTGTGTAGAGCTATAGCAGGGCTATAACTAGCCCAGTTGACTGTGTAGAGCTATAGCAGGGCTATAACTAGCCCAATTAACTGTGTAGAGCTATAGCAGGGCTATAACTAGCCCAATTAACTGTGTAGAGCTATAGCAGGGCTATAACTAGCCCAATTAACTGTGTAGAGCTATAGCAGGGCTATAACTAGCCCAATTAACTGTGTAGAGCTACATCAGGGCTATAACTAGCCCAATTAACTGTGTAGAGCTATATCAGGGCTATAACTAGCCCAATTGACTGTGTAGAGCTACATCAGGGTTATAACTAGCCCAGTTGACTGTGTAGAGCTACATCAGGGCTATAACTAGCCCAATTGACTGTGTAGAGCTACATCAGGGTTATAACTAGCCCAGTTGACTGTGTAGAGCTACATCAGGGCTATAACTAGCCCAATTGACTGTGTAGAGCTACATCAGGGTTATAACTAGCCCAGTTGACTGTGTAGAGCTACATCAGGGCTATAACTAGCCCAATTGACTGTGTAGAGCTACATCAGGGTTATAACTAGCCCAGTTGACTGTGTAGAGCTACATCAGGGTTATAACTAGCCCAGTTGACTGTGTAGAGCTATAGCAGGGCTATAACTAGCCCAGTTGACTGTGTAGAGCTATAGCAGGGTTATAACTAGCCCAGTTGACTGTGTAGAGCTACATCAGGGCTATAACTAGCCCAATTGACTGTGTAGAGCTATATCAGGGCTATAACTAGCCCAATTGACTGTGTAGAGCTATAGCAGGGCTATAACTAGCCCAGTTGACTGTGTAGAGCTACATCAGGGTTATAACTAGCCCAATTAACTGTGTAGAGCTATAGCAGGGCTATAACTAGCCCAATTAACTGTGTAGAGCTATAGCAGGGCTATAACTAGCCCAATTAACTGTGTAAAGCTATAGCAGGGCTATAACTAGCCCAATTGACTGTGTAGAGCTACATCAGGGCTATAACTAGCCCAATTAACTGTGTAGAGCTATAGCAGGGCTATAACTAGCCCAATTGACTGTGTAGAGCTACATCAGGGTTATAACTAGCCCAATTAACTGTGTAGAGCTATAGCAGGGCTATAACTAGCCCAATTGACTGTGTAGAGCTATAGCAGGGCTATAACTAGCCCAATTAACTGTGTAAAGCTACATCAGGGCTATAACTAGCCCAATTGACTGTGTAGAGCTACATCAGGGCTATAACTAGCCCAGTTGACTGTGTAGAGCTACATCAGGGCTATAACTAGCCCAGTTGACTGTGTAGAGCTACATCAGAGCTATAACTGTTTCAGCACACACACAGTACTTCAACAAGGGGAAAAAAGGAACAGAAATTTAAGTACACATGTCAATGCGTTCGCGCACATAATGTAAGGAGATGCCCTGGCATTGACCACTTTGTCCAATATATCACAAGGGATTAAAAAAAAACACCCAAATACAAATTTAATGCTCCAATCGTTTCTGGAAGTGTCAATCTAGCCCTCTGACTCCCGCACCACATCCACCAACTGCAAAAACTGAATCCTTTGACTTCCTCACCCTATCCACCAGCTTCCTGCAGGAAGCTAATGGATAGGGAGAGGGAGTCAAAAGGTCAAGTTTTATTGTTTTTGGGTTTTTTTGTTTTGTTTTTTTGCTTTTCTAGCATGGTTGAGAATACATGATGCTGTTGGAAAGGGTGCAGGAGTTAAAAGTAATAAAGCCTCAAAAGTCTTGATCTCTATTCCTCACTTCAAGACAGGCACAGCTCCCCCTTATGTTTCAGAAATGATTTCAACATACCTGCCATCACGACAGCTCCGATCAAGTTCTGACACCCGTTTGCTAATTGTACCTCGTGTAAAAACTCAGTCGTTTGGTGAACGCTCTTTCTCTTTCTCAGCTCCTCTCTTTTGGAACAGTCTCCCATATGACCTTCGCCATGCTCCTTCTCTCACATCTTTCAAAACCGGTCTCAAGACCTACCTGTTCAAAAATGCTTTTGAGACAACACTCCATATTCACTCTTGATTCTATCATTCCTCCTTATCCCATTGTTGAAGAGGGTGTATGCTGTGTGTGTGTGTGTGTGTGTGTGTGTGTGTGTGTGTGTGTGTGTGTGTGTGTGTGTGTGTGTGTGTGTGTGTGTGTGTGTGTGTGTGTGTGTGTGTGTGTGTGGGTGTTTTGTTGTTATGCATAGTTCTGTTTTCCTTTCCATATTTGTGTGTAGTGATGTGGTATGAGATGTGTTATTATGTTATTATGTGGTATTATGTGGTATGATGTGTTTTGTAGTATGAAGTGTGACATATCTGTCCATATGTCTTATGTTATATGTGTACACTATTTGTGGCTGTTCTGTGCGTCTATTATGTGAAGCGCCTTGTGCTCCCTCCTTGTGAGGGAGGAAGGCGCTCAACAAATGTCCAATATTATTATTATTATTATTATCAGCACACAGAGTTTGTGCAAGTTCGAGAGATCTGCCAGATTACACGCTGGCAAATTTGTGCAGAGCATATATGGAGCTGTCTAAGTACCAGTGTCTCTTGAACAAACTGCAAACTGAACACTACCAACGTTATTATTGTTATTTCTGTTTAAAGCCCAGCCGACTGCATAGAGCCATATCAGGGCTACATCCCTTTCAAAACATACACAATACTTCAATAGGTAGGGAAAAAAAGAAGGAAAAGAAAATTGAGTACACATTTCAATGCATTTGTGCACATAATCTAAGGGGATCCCCTGGCGTTGACCACTCCGTCCAATTTATCACACTGAGGGTTTTAAAAAACACACCTGAATACAAATTTAAACACAACTAAGGAGACTAAAACATACATAAAAACGGACCTAAATGACCTAAAATTGCTCCCGCATATCTCATATCCCCAGAGTGAAAAATGCACTTAATACATGTACCAATTATCAATCCTACTAGAAAGGACATAAGACCTTACCAAACACATTCAGGTAAATGGACCAGCGAGGCAGAAAATGATAGGAAGAGACAAAAGAAAGCAAAGGAGGAAGGAAGAAACAAAGACAGTGAGAGAACAAAAGAAATTTCTAGCACAGAATTTCCAGAAGGTGGAGATACTATTTATACTGAAAGAGCCCCTGGCATCCCCACGGGGGTAACTACCAACGTGACTCCATCACAAAGTGGTAAAGCGTAAAAGTTTCTGCTATAACCTGACCAGTGCTAGAGACATCATCGTGTTCATGTCATCAACACCGTTTGTCATTTAGCCATCAAAGGATCCACATCTAAACGCAAGGCCCAGTTTACAAATGACGGACTTTTGTTTTACGGTGAGGCGGAGCGTGTGGGACGGGAAAGACCAGAGGGTTTTAATGAAAGGCCTTCTTGTGGTTCTCAATGTCTTATCGTTGAAGCCTGCTGGCCTGCTGATCACAGAAGCCAGCTTCGCAGGATGCGTTAAACAGTGACGTCAGTATCCAGAGACAAAAGGTAATCACAGCAGTCTTGTGGCAAGCGAGGTATCAGAGACCTCAACTCCTCTCTTGGCCAGCATGATTAAGGCAGTGTCCATTTTCTCTGACATTTTTGGGGATCATTGCACTCTCTGGGGTTACCTTTGTGCTCACCCTTTTTTTTTTTTTGTCCCATTTTCTATGCTACCTTAATGGCCACTGACGCTGGAACAGATTTTCACAATGTGATAATTATCATGTTGATGAGGATGATAGTCACGATGCTATGGAGTTCCATCTAGGATTGAGACTATGCCACACGGCTGAACTCTACGCTTACTATCATAATATATCCTGGCATCAACCAGGCTTGAGAGATACAGACACCTGCAGTGCTGGTCAGAAGGTTTGAGCAATACCCTCAATGACGCATCCGTGAAGTGGAAAAGACTCAACTGTGTGGTCCCACTCTTCCCAATGAGCCCTTAGAAACACCCAACTCTGGGTAAGAGGAGCCAGTTAGAGCCAAAAAAAACCACCATGACTTTTGAAGGGACTGATGGGGATTCGAGCCCACAACCTTCCAGTCGGTAGTCCGTTGCGCCAACCATTAAACACGTCGACTGGTCCATCTTCTTTTACTTATTTACTTGGTTGAAGTCATTCTTATTATTTTCAAAAGAATGACCACCAGTCTACAAATACAACGATGAAAAACACCAGTAACGTTGAGCAATAACAAGCTATAGGCTTACAGTGTGCTCTTGCAAGCATACACATGATGGTTAACTTTAAACAGTAAGTCATACTGAAAGACAGAGACACAGGAAGAGGGGAAAAAGACAAAAAGTGACAGAAAGAGAGAGAGGGAGAAAGAGAGCGAGAGAGAGAAAGAGAGAGAGAGAGAGAGAGAGAGAGAGAGAGAGAGAGAGAGAGAGAAGGAAGAAACAAAGAGAGCGACAGAAAAGACGAAATTTCTAGCACAGAATTTCCAGAAAGTGGGGATACTATTCATACTGAAAGAGCCCCTGACATCTCCATAGGGGTAACTACCAACGTGACTCCATCACAAAGTGGTAAAGCGTAAAAGTTTCTGCTATAACCTGACCAGTGCTAGAGATATCACCGTGTTCATGTCATCAACACCGTTTTATCATTTAGCCATCAAAGGATCCACATCTAAACATAAAGCCCCAGTTTACAAATGACGGACTTTTATTTTACAGGGAGACGGAGCGTGTGGGCTTGGAAAGACCACGGGTTTTAATGAAAGGCCTTTTTGCTGTTTTCAATGCCTTATCTTCCGGTCTGCTAATCACAGAAGCCATCTTAGCAGGATGCATTAAACAGTGACGTCAGTACTCAGAGACCAAAGGTAATCACAGCAGTCTTGTGGCAAGCGAGGTATCAGAGACATCAACTCCTCTCTCAGCCAGCACGATTAGGGTGGTAACCATCTTTTTACTTTTTTTAAGGATCACTGCACTCAATGATGTTACCTTTGTGTTCACCTTTCTTTCTTTTTTTTTTTTTTTGGTCCCATTTTCTATGCCACCTTAATGGCCACAGAAACTGGAACAGTTTTTCACAATGCCAGAATGATGATGCCGATGAGGATGATGATCATGATACTATAGAGTTCCATCTAGGAATCAGACTGTGTGACAGGGCTGTACTTTACGCTTACTATCATAATATATCCTGGCATCAATCAGGCCTGAAAGATAGACACCTGCGGTGCTGGTCAGAGGGTTTGAGCAACACCCTCAATGACGCATCCGTGAAGTGGATGAGACTCGACTGTGTGGTCCCAGTCTTCCCAATGAGCCCATAGCACGCCCAACTCTGGGTAGGAGCCGGTTAGAGCCCAGAAATCCATCCCACAATGATTTTTCAAGGGACTGATGGGGATTCGAACCCACAACCTCCCAGTCGGTAGTCCGTTGCGCTAACCAGTACACCACGGTGACTGATCCATCTTCTTTCACTTATTCACTTGGTTGAAGTAGTTTTTACTTTTTCAAAAGAATGCCCATCAATCTACAGATAACAACGATGGAACACCAATAACGTTGAGCAGTAACAAGCTCTATGTTTACAGTGTGCTCTTGCGAACATACGTATAATTGTTAACTGTGAACAGTAAGTCATACTGACAAAGAAAAATCAATAGCAGCATATAAACGTAGACTGTGAAAGGGAGAGAAAGGAAGTTGATGTCTCTAGCTTAGCTCACTGCCCATTATGCCAGTAGGCAGGGAGGAAAATCTGTCATCTTCCCTATATTCACGTATCGCCCTCCCTGTCCTTAAAACCGACAAGTACCCATTGCCTGTTTGATGTGATGGGGGAAATAGAGAGACAGAGACAGACAGAGATGGAAAGACACAGACACAGGAACAGGGGAAACGACAGACACGAGAGTAACAGAAGCGACAGAGAAAGAGAGACGGAGAGAGAGAGAGAGAAAGAGAGAGAGAGGGAGAGAGAGGGAGAGAAAAAGACAGAGACAGAGAGACAGAGACACAGCCAGAGACAGACATAGACATAGAAACAAAAAATGAGAGAAAGAGGGCAGAGAAAGAGAAAAAGGGAGAGACAGACACAGAGACAGAGAGAAAGAGAGACAGAGACAAAGACAGACAGAAAGAGAGACACAGAGAGACAGAGAGAAAGAGAGACAGAGACAGAGAGAGATTGCAGGGAGAGAAGAGAGAGAGAGAAAGAAAGAGAGGGACACAGAGAGAGACAGACAGAGAAGAGGACAAAGACACAGACAGAGAGAACGACAAAGACAGACAGAGAGAGACATACAGACAGAGAGAGAAACAGAGAGAGAGAGAGAGAGAGAGAGAGAGACAGCGAACATTTCTATCAAAACCCAGACAATGCACATGGCAATGAATGCTACCCTAATAGGCAATGTTGGCCGCAGCACTTGACAAGAAAACGAATATGTTTGCTGGCAAAGCTTTAAATGTCTCGGTGTCCCCAGGAATATCAGTCGTTTGTTTGCCTCCATTGATTACCCCATTAACCGCTTAGAGAAGACAATGCCATGTGCATTGTCTCTTAACCCTTTGCCTCCCGCACCCTGTCCACCAACTGCAAAAACTTAACCCTTCGACTCCCTCATCCTATCCACCAGCTTCCTGCGGGAAGCTGCAGGACAGGGTGAAGGAGTCAAAAGGTTCAGTTTTTGCTTTACGAGCATGGTTGACAAAAAGCTCGTGGATAGGGTGAGGGAATCAAAGGGTTAATTATTTCCTTTGCTAGCATGGTTGACAAAAAGCTCGTGGATAGGGTGAGGGAATCAAAGGGTTAATTATTTCCTTTGCTAGCATGGTTGACAAAAAGCTCGTGGATAGGGTGAGGGAATCAAAGGGTTAAATTTTTTGCTTTGCAAGCATGGTTGACAGGAAGCTCGAAGACAGGGTGAGGGAGTCAAAGGGTTAAGTTTTTTGCTTTGCCAGCATGGTTGACAGGAAGTACGTAGATTTCGTGGATAGGGTGAGGGTGTCAAAGGGTTAAGTTTTTGTTTTGCAAGCATGGTTGACAGGAAGCTCGTGGATAT
>CM060313.1:1479805-1489805 GCA_030674185.1 Monoplex corrugatus | reverse complement strand
CTCTTTCTTAGTTTCTCCCTATGTCTGTTGTGCAGGCCCCAGTAGCTCAGTTGGTTTGAGAGTCGGATTCACATGCTAATGGTTGTGGGTTCGAATCCCGGGTTGCGCTACATTAAAACTGGCCTACTCACCGTCCCATCTTAACATCATTGTTGTTCTGGTGGTGTCAGTATAGGATCTGATAGGTCCCCCTTATCCCCTACTTCCCTGGGATGGTTATCCCTGTCGGTCATATCACCTGAGGTGGGTGTCGACGTAAAAACTGAAGCAAATCAATCAATCCCTATGTCTGTCTGTCTGTCACCACTCACCCTTCTCCTTCTGTGCAGCTCTCCTTACCCTCCCACCCCCCATCCCCATATCTCTCGTTATCGCACTCCCGCTCTTGTTGTTCCTACTCTACAAATCTGCCTATAACTGAAAATTATATAAAGAATGCGTCAATAAATCATAAACGTATGACGTATTATTTAAGGAAATAAAAAAAAGATAACAGCATTTGTCGTCGTTTGAGAGATACATTCATAGTTTGACGTTTCACTGAAAATAACCTGTTACAGTACTTTTGACAAGGCGTATAATTCATTTTCTTACGGTTGTGAGGGGTGGACAGTCAACACGCAAAGCCAGAGCAAGATGAGGCAGCCGGGATGTGGTTTCTAAGAAGAATGTTGAGAGTTCCATGGACAGCAAAGAAAACAAACGAGACAGTCTTGATGGAGGCAGACACAAGAAGATCATTCATAAGGAAGATTAGGAAAAGACAAGCAACATTTATAGACCATTTTAGGAGGAAAGGAGAATTAGAGCACCTGGTCACAACAGGAAAGGTGGAGGGAAAAGAGAACGCCAGGTAGACCCAGGGAGAAAATATTGGACGGATTTGCAGGGTAGCTGAGGACAGAGAGGGTGGAAGATGTGCTTGCGGCAACAAGGGATAGATGCATATGGATGGCTGTGATTGCCAACGCCATGTGGCAAGGCACATGATGATGATGATAATTCAGTTTATATCAATAACGTATCAGAAGAAAACTCAATGCAACATAAAGAAACATAAACAATGCAGTCCAACTCAGTGTAATATGCTTTTATAGTTACAGTAACCCATTGACTCTCGCACCCTATCTACCAAATGCAAAAACTTAATCCTTTGACTCCCTCACTCTATCCATCAGCTTCCTACAGGGTGCGGGAATCAAAGGGTTAATATCGAGAATAGTTTGAACGGAAACGTTAAAATCTACAGAGTACAGCACAAGTGAGTGATATGCAACGACTGATCTACGAGCATCGGACATGTCGACAGTTTCAGTTTCAGTTTCTTAAGACGTCTCCGTGCGCGGAATGAATCCATATGCACTAACGTCACAGGTGCCATGTGGTGGAAAAGATCCAGAATGATCATGGCACAAACCTTAAGCCTGCACATAAACCCACGAGCTGACCAGGTCTAGATGTCCTACCCAGCCTATGTTTTACCCAGTCTGTATTTTTTTCATAATAGTATTGTATCAGTCTATCATTGGAACAATCTTGGTTACATGTAAATTACATGTGTATCTGTGTATATTATATTCAATGAAAAGAACAGATACGTAAAGTAAAATACATAAATAATTAAAGATCTGAATCTCAACACAACACCGTATAAACTCGTCTCAAATCACAGAAAGCCCCTGTCAATGTACAAAGCCTCAGCTGCCTATTAACACACGTCAACAGTCTGGACCAACATGTGTGGTATATTAACCTAGAATCTTTTTTTCCCTTGTATCCTTTGCCTCAGCAACATATTCTCCAAAGAAACAATGCTTACAATGTCACATCTAATTGGTACCGGTAGTTTACACTCATCATCATCATCATGATGTGCCCTGCCACATGGCGTTGACGATTTTGGCCCTATATATGAATCTATCCCTTGTCGCTGCAAGTACATCTCCATCCTTTCTGTCCCCAGCCACCCTGCGAGTCTGTCAAACTTGTTCTCTCTGGGTCTGCCTGGTGTTCTTTTCCTCTCCAGCTTTCCTGTTGTGACCAGCTGCTCTATTTTTTCCCTCATAAAATGACTATAAATGTTGCTTGTCTTTTCCTAATCTTCTTTATTAATGATCTTCTTGTGTCTGCCTCATAAAGACTGTTTCCTTTGTTTTTTTTGCTGTCCATGGAAAACTCAACATTCTTCTTACAAACCACATTATTTCAGTTGCCTCAATTCTGTTCTGGCTTTGCGTACTGACTGTCCACGCCTCACAACCGTACAACAGTATCACAAACTAAAATGGACAAATATGCTATCTACAGATCAGCAGGAAAAACGAGTGAAATGAGAAAAGTTCCATTCCTGCATTCGTCCTGTTTCTGGTCCTCTTCAAGGTTTATCCAGCGACGTAAGGAGGACAAACAAAGACATGGTAAAGGAGGAACGTGGATCTGAGAGAAAACAGATGACAGAGGAAACAGTGTCTGTGTTCACAAGGTAAGGCCAGCCTTTGATCCTCTGTCTCCATTACCAGCCAGCTCACCGCTGTACCTGTTCATCTTGTTCCTTGTATTTTCCATTAGTTCCTTCGTCTTCTCCTCCCGTTGTTCTTGTAGCTGTTTGTTATAGGCATCAAGGTTTTTGTTTTGTTCGCCTGATGTGGATCTAGGTCAGTCAGCGTTGTTGTATTGTCATTAGAGAAAATGTTGTTTTCTTTCTTTGCTAATTAGTAGTTAGTGAAAGAGTGTGTGTGCTTCTTTGTGTTTTGCCCTTTTTCTAATACAACAAGGACTGGCAGAGAGAATTTGACAATTTCATAACATAAACAAAACAGGGAGCTGATTTAGAAATAAAGAACGTTGAAAATAACAAAATTGAGAGAGAGAGAGAGAGAGAGAGAGAGAGAGAGGAGAGAGAGAGAGAGAGAGAGATGGAAAAGGGGGAGAAAGTGAGAGAGGGACACAGAGAGAGAGTAAGAGAAAGAGAGAGAGAGAGACAGATAGACAGACAGACAGACAGAGAGACAGAGAGACACAGAGAGAGCGAAAGAGAGAGAGAGAGAGAGAGAGAGAGAGAGAGAGATGGAAAAGGGGGAGAAAGTGAGAGAGGGACACAGAGAGAGAGTAAGAGAAAGAGAGAGAGAGAGACAGATAGACAGACAGACAGACAGAGAGACAGAGAGACACAGAGAGAGCGAAAGAGAGAGAGAGAGAGAGAGAGAGAGAGAGATGGAAAAGGGGGAGAAAGTGAGAGAGGGACACAGAGAGAGAGTAAGAGAAAGAGAGAGAGAGAGACAGATAGACAGACAGACAGACAGAGAGACAGAGAGACACAGAGAGAGCGAAAGAGAGAGAGAGAGAGAGAGAGAGAGAGATGGAAAAGGGGAGAAAGTGAGAGAGGGACACAGAGAGAGAGTAAGAGAAAGAGAGAGAGAGAGACAGATAGACAGACAGACAGACAGAGAGACAGAGAGACACAGAGAGAGCGAAAGAGAGAGAGAGAGAGAGAGAGAGAGAGAGATGGAAAAGGGGGAGAAAGTGAGAGAGGGACACAGAGAGAGAGTAAGAGAAAGAGAGAGAGAGAGACAGATAGACAGATAGACAGACAGAGAGACAGAGAGACACAGAGAGAGCGAGAGAGAGAGAGAGAGAGAGAGAGAGAGAGAGAGAATGTCTTACAGTGCCGTCTCAGTTCCTAAGACTTCCTAATGTGCAAAGAATTCCATTCAAACTACATCACTGAGATACACGTGGGAAATGTTGAAAGCCATCACATACACTGTATAACCCAAAACACAATAAACGGCCTTCTCTTGTTCTCTCTTCCTCCTTCCTTGTTTATATGCCTCCATCAGCACAGTAATATGGACTTTGGAAAATGTTTCAACTTAATATGTTCATCGCACTCAGACAATTCCATGTGTGCTCCATCCAAATTTTCAGCAACCGTCTAGGGGACCTCTAAAATTAAGCCTGCACAAAAGCCCACGTGCCAGAAAGGCCTTGAAATGCAGAATTGTGAAGGGTTGATTAGGGTTAGGCGAAGAACCCTATGAAGCAGGCAAAGTCAGAACAAAATTGAAGCAACTGAAAAGCGTGTCTAATTAGAATGTTGATAATTCCATGGACAGCAAATAAAACAATCGAAGCAGTCTTGAAGGGGGCAGACACAAGAAGATCATTAATAAAGAAGATTAGAAAAAGACAAGCAACATGCACAGGACATTTTATGAGGAAAGAGAAATTAGAGCACCTGGTCACAACAGGGAAGCTGGAGGGAAATAGAACACCAGGTAGACCCAGGGAGAAAATATTGAACGGACTTGCAAAGGTAGCTGAGGACAGAGAGGGTGGGAGATGTACTTTCAGCGACAAGGGACAAATTCATATGGAGGGCCACGATCGCCAACGCCACGTGGCAGGGCATGTGATGATGATGATGATGATGATGATGATGATGATGATGATGATGATGATGATGATGATGATGATGATGATGATGTCTGAAAACATCAATATGACTGAACGATTAAGATGGGCAGCAAAAAGGACAAGTGTTTATGTTGTGGAATAAGATTAACACCAACATCTGAATCACTGCTCTATCAAAAGAATCAATTAACGAATAAAGAACTGACACAAAATAAAATAAAATAAAATTAAATAAAACAAAAACGAGCCCACCTGGACACCGATGTGCAAATCATCAATTTCAGCGACAGTCTGTAAAGACAGAACTGGGCGGATGGCTAGGTAAAGGCCATATTGATTAGTAGGTAAAGAGTAAAGAGTGTGGGCCATGATAACATTCCTGGCCACTCTGACAGAGCCACAATGATAATACAGCCGCAGTGTCTTTGAACAGGAAACGAACATAAAACATTGTTGCTTTTTTTTTCATGTAAATCTGTTTGTTCTGGTTTAACCCGCTGAAATCTCTCTCTCTCTCTCTCTCTCTCTCCTCTCTCTCTCTCTCTCTCTCTCTCTCTCTCTCTCTCTCTCTCTCTCTCTCTCTCTCTCTCTCTCTCTCTCTCTCTCTCTCTCTCTCTCTCCTCTTTCTCTCTCTCTGTCTCTGTCTCTCTCCGTCTCTCTCTTTCCTCCCTCTCCTCTCTTCTCCTCTTCTCCCTCCCTCCCTCTCTCTCTCCCTCTCTCCTCCCTCCATCTCTCCCCATCTCTTCTCCCTCCTCTCTCTCTCCCTCCCTCTCTCTCTCCCTCTCTTCTCCCTCCATCTCTCCCCATCTCTTTCCCTACATCTCTCTCCCTCCCTCTCTCTCTCCCTCCCTCCCTCTCTCTCCCTCTCTTCTCCCTCACTCTCTCTATCTCTCAATCTCTTCTCCCTCCCTCTCTCTCTCCCTCCCTCTCTCTCTCTCTCCCTCCCTCTTTCTATATCTCTCTCCCTCCCTCCCTCTCTCTCCACTCTCTCTCTCCCTCTCTCCCCCCCTCTCTCTCTCGCTCTCTCTCATACGCACACACTCTTTCACTCCTTGCTCCTTTCTATTCCTTTCAAAGCCTCTCTGTTCCTCAATGGCCATTTATTACATCTAGATTTTGTTCTAACGTTGTTCTAAGGAAATGTTATTCACTCTCCACCCATCCCCCGCCTTGCAGAGTTGTCTGTCCCCATGGGGCCCCGCAGAAACAGGCACGGCACTTGTTGTCTTTGCTGTGGGTTTTATCATATTTCTAGAGAAAAAGAAACAACAACAATAACAATGTATACTTTTCTCCACACAAGGTCTGTTTCCTCAGTGTCCTTTATTTCATTTAATTGATATTGTTTTCCACAGTGGTTAACTGTTCTGACCATTCAGGCATTTAGGTGTCTTACAAGAATGATGGTTATTTCATCTTCTTAGAACAGTTACACAGCTTTCCTCTTCGATGAGTGTCTGTTGTTACCTACTTGTTTGGCACTGGGAAACAAAAGAATGTCACACACACACACATACACACACACGCACGCACGCACGCACGCACACACACACGCACGCACGTACACACACACACACACACACACACACCACGCACGCACGCACACACACAAAACACACTATATATATATACATATATATATATATATTATATATGTGCATATATATATACAGTCACACATCCACACACGTACGCACGCACACACACACAAACACATACACCACACACACAAACACACTACACACACACACACACACACACACTACACAACACACACACACACACACACACACACACACTACACACACACACACACACACACACACACACACAAATGTTAAACCAAAGAACGAACACACACACAACCACACACATGCACATACGTGCGCACGCGGGCACACACATAAACACACACACACACACACACATACACACACACATAACACACACACTACACACACACACACACACACACACACACACACACACACACACACACACACAACCACACACACACACACACACACACACACACACACACACCACACACACACACACACACACACACGAAAACTACACAGTTGTGTTTCTTCTGTATTGCAAAGAAAGAACGAGAAAGCGACAGAGTGAGTGACAGACAACAAAAGCTAGAGGGAGATAGATAAAGAAGATCAATCCCCTGAAGACTGAATTTCCCTGGGATGGGTATTCAGACAAACAGTAAGTAAAGTCTGTGTAAAGACGACCATTTTTCTACTTGCTTTTCACACTAACTTTTCACCAAACCTGGGAGACTGAGGACAATTGTGGACTAATGTTCCTTGTAAAAGGATTAAGAGAAATGTCAATATCGCCAGAGGGAGACAGGAGAGAAGACAAAGAGACAGAGTATGGCCAGAGGGAGATGGAGGAAGACAAAGAGACAGACAGGGACAGAGAGGGAGAAGAGAGACAAAGAGAGACAGAGAAGAGAGAGAGAGACAAAGGGGCATACTAAATTTAGAGCAATGGATTGCTGAAGGTTTTTTTGTTTGTTTGTTTGTTTTTGTTTTTGTCACTTTCATTCTCTTTCTTTGAATCGAATGTGGCACACTAAAAAATGAAATTCATCTTCGAGCATAATCTCTCTCTTTGAATCTAATATGGCACACTAAAAATGAAATCATCTTCGACATAATCCTCTTTTCATATGGCCTTAAAACGAATCGTCAGATAATCACTTTATTTCAATCCAATGTATACTAGGAAATGAAATTTATCTTCAATCGAACACAAAATACATTTTCTTCCCTCTCTTAGAATATTCATGTATCTGCTTCATCCAATTCACAGGACAAGTAGGCCTACACTAATTCAAAGTCTTCCTCATCTTTTGTTCTTCGTGGTGGTGGATTCCTTTTTGTTTTTGTTTGTTTTTTGTTTTTGTTTTTGTTTTATGTTTTTTGTTTTTGTTTGTATTTTTGATTTGTGTTTTTTGTTTGTTATCTGTTTTCTGTTTTTTTGTTCGTTTGTTTTGTTTTGTTTTGTTTTTTGTTTTTTTTTTTGGGGGGGTGTTGCCGTGCTCCGATTTTTTAACATCTATTAGGTATGGTTTTAAACGGTAGTTCTTTGTAATTTTGTAATAAAAATCTTGATAAGTATACATTTGCTCTTGTGATTCCACAGATATGTGTGTATACTACCTCTCCTTCATTGCATACTTCAATGTGATTTCATTCACAGTTAAGTGTTTATTCCATACATGCATTCAAGTGTCAGACAAAAAATTGTTTCTAATGATATCGAAACTTGGTTAGAAACAAAGACACAGAAAAGGGCAGAGCATGCCAGATAGACCTGACAGAGAGAGAGAAAAGAGAGAGAGAGAAGAAGACAGACAGACAGGCACACAGACAGGCAGGCAGGCAGACAGACAGATTGACAGACAGAAAGCAGACAGGTAGACAGATATAGAGACATACAGATAGACAAATAGATAGCAAAGGAGAGAGAAAGCGACAGAAGGAGAGACAGAGACAGACAGACAGACAGACAGAGACAGAGAGAGCATGTGTGTGTGTGAGCACGTGCGCCCGCGTGTGTGCATGTGCGTGTATGTGTGTGTGTGTGTGTGTGCGTGCGTGCGTGTATGTGCGAGCGCATGCGTGTGTGCGTGCGTGCGTGTGTGTGTGTCAGAGAGACAGATTGTTATCGATCAACAACAACAGTATCGTCAGTGACGACAAAGGCAGTAACGCTGACTGACCTACCACCACACACACACACACACACACACACACACACACACACACACACACACACACTACACACACACACAAAACAAACGACAACACACAAAACTTTGATGACCGCGACAAACATCCATTAGGATACACAGCAGAAGACGGCCGACTAATAGAACTCAGGAAACAGCAAAGAGGGACAGGGACACTGGGGCAGCTGGCCGCTAGTGGAGACACAACATCAAAGGCTGGCCTCGCCCTGAGTACACAGACACTAGTTCCTCCCTCATCTGTCTTCTGCGCACTCAAGCCGCATTCTCTTCTCTTCGTCTATTTTCGTTTGTTTCATCTTTTCTTTTTCCCGGCGTTCTTGTTTAGGTCTGCTTGATGTTCTTAAATTAACCCTTTGACTCCTGCACTCTGTCCAGTAACAAAACTGCATTGTCAATCATAGCTAGCAAAGCAAAAATGTAACCCTTTGACTCCTGCACCCTGTCCAGTAAAAATCCTGCATTGTCAACCATAGCTAGCAAAGCAAAAATGTAACCCTTTGACTCCTGCACCCTGTCCAGAACATCCTGCATTGTCAACCATAGCAAAAATTGTAACCCTTTGACTCCTGCACCCTGTCCAGTAACATCTGCATTGTCAACCATGCTAGCAAGCAAAATGGTAACCCTTTGACTCCAGCACCCTATCCAGCAAACTGATTGTCAACATGCTAGCAAAGCAAAAAGTAACCTTTGGACTCAGCACCTGTGTCACAACATCCTGCATTGTCAACCATGCTAGCAAAGCAAAAATGAAACCCTTTGACTCCTGCAACCCTGTCCAGCAACATCCTGCATTGTCAACCATAGCTAGCAAAGCAAAAATTTAACCCTTTGACTCCTGCACCCTGTCCATCACCTTTTTGCAGGAAGCTGGTGTATAGGGTGATGGAGTCAAAGGGTTAAGTTTTTGCAGTTGGTGGATAAGGTGCGGGAGACAAAGGGTTAATTAAGGAAAAGAGAGGGTGTACAGATGTAAAGGAACGAAGGCAGGTACACATACACAGTGATGTTTGGTGTTTGGAGTTTCTTTGACATGGGTTCATCACACTCAATACAATTCCATATGTATTCCACACAAATATACCAGCAAGTATGTATAGCAAGACCCCTTAAGCTTGCACAAACACCTTAACGCGGGAGAGGTCTTGAAATGAGGAAGGGGGTGGTAGAAGCTTATTACACATCAAGATGACACAACCAGAATATTACAAACATTAAGATAGACAACAAACAGACCAGTTTTTTATGCTGCGAGCTGGGACTGAATTCGTGAAATCTGATCGCAAAACCGAATCACCCAAGACTCAAAACAAAACAAAAAAGAAAAGAAAAAAACACGAAAAAAAAAATAAGAACGCGTATTTAATACAGCAAGACAAGTCTTGTCTTGTCTTCTCTTGTCTTGTCTTGTCTTGCTGCATTAAATATACGTTCTTTTTTTTTTTTCATGATTTTCTAGTTCCTGTTTGCCTGAACGCGAGCAGTCACGCTAGTTTTGGATTCCAAATCATCCAGCCAATCCATGTTGACGTGGTAGAAGACAAGACAAGAGAAGAGAGAGACGTAGAGTGGGAACAGACAAGACAGCAGACAAGGGAAAAAGGGGAGAAAAAGAAAAAAGAAATGGAAGATAGCAGGCAAGCTAAGCCAGACACCAGACACATAAAGACAGATTGACACAAGACAAAAAGAAAAAAAAAAGACAAAGAAAGAGAGCAGAACAGAGGAATACGACACAACTACTGAGAGGCGGCAGAGGGACAAATGATCATAATGGCATCATACTCAGCAAATACCAATGTGAGAGGA
>CM060313.1:1454805-1469805 GCA_030674185.1 Monoplex corrugatus | reverse complement strand
ACCTACATATCTACATACATACATACATACATACATACCTACATATCTACATACATACCATATATACATACACTACGTACATACTACAATACCTACATACTACATATCTACATACATACATATTACATACCTACATACATACTACATACCTACATACATACATACAATACCTACATACCTACATATCTACATACATACATATCTACATACCATACATACATACCTACATAATACTACATACTACATACATACATACATACCTACATACATACATACATATATACATACCTACATACATACATATCTACATACATACATATATACATACCTACATACATACATACTACATATCTACATACATACATAATACATACCATACATACATACCTACATACTCTACATACATACATACATATATACATACCTACATACATACCTACATACCTACATACATACATACATACATATACATATACTACATACATACATACCTACATACATACATACATACATACATACATACATACATACCTAATACATACTAATATACATACCTACATACATACCTACATACCTACATATCTACATACATACATACATACATACCTACATACCTACATACCTACATACCTACATACCTACATATCTACATAATACATACCTACATACCTACATACCTACATACATACATAATACATACTAATACATACTACTACATACTACATACTACATACTACATACATACCTACATACCTACATATCTACATACATACATACTACATACCTACATACATACCTACATACCTACATATCTACATACATACATATATACATACCTACGTACATACCTACATACCTACATATCTACATACATACTACATACCTACATACATACCTACATACCTACATACATACCCACATACATACATACTACATACATACTACATACATACCATACATACATACATACACTACCTACATACCTACATACCTACATACATACCTACATACCTACATATCTACATACATACATATATACATACCTACATACATACCTACATACCTACATATCTACATACATACATACCCAATACTACAATAAAACCTACATACATACTACATACATACATACATACTACATACTACATACCTACATACCATACATACATCCTACATACTACATACATACCTACATACCTACATATCTACATACATACATATATACATACCCATACATACCTACATACCTACATATCTACATACATACCTACATACATACATATATACATACCTACATACCTACATACTACATACATACTACATACTACATACCTACAATACATACTACATACCTACATACCTACATACATACTACATACCTACATATACATACTATACATACCTACTACATACCTACATATCTACACTACACACAATATACATACCTACTACATACCTACATACCTACATATCTACATACATACCTACATACTACACTACATACATACCTACATACCTACATATCTACATACATACATATATACATACCTACTACATTACATACCATACCTACATGCCTACATACATACATACATACATACATACATACATACATACATACATACATACATACATACATACAACATACATACATACATACATACATACATACATACATACATACATACATACACAGACGAGTCGGTGATTATGGCCCTCCATACAAATCTATCCCTTGTCGCTGCAAGTACATCTCCCACCCTGTCTGTCTTATCCACTGCACAAGTCCGTCCATATTTTCTCCCTGGGTAAGTATAAGGTCGAAAAGATTTGGCTTCTAATCATATTGCGCTAGAGGCCCAAGAAGTGAACAGTGGTCGGATAAACTTCAGGTTTTTTTTTTCAGTTTGAGGAGTTTAGCTATCCCTACTGTCATATTCCATTCATATTTTCCTTCAACAGAATATACAGTATTTCAATGTTAGGTTTGAGTGGAGCACAGATGGCTTAACTCGAGCATTATGAATCCCTCTTGAGGAACATCAAATTGAAACTCTCTCTGTCTCTGTCTCTGTCTCTGTCTCTGTCTCTCTCTCTCTCTCTCTCTCTCTCTCTCTCTCTCTCTCTCTGCTCTCTCTGTCTGTCTGTCTCTGTCTCTGTCTCTGTCTCTGTCTCTCTCTCTCTCTCTCTCCTCTCTCTCTCTCTCTGACGGTCTAGTTAGTAGTCCTACAGACCCAAGATGTAATATCTTGAGTTCAATCCCAGCCCGTAACATTAAAAACTGGTCTGTTTGCTGCCCATTTTAATGTTTCCATCATTCTCTATCTCTCTCTTTCCTTTATATATAATTATATATATATATATATATATATACTCACATACACACACACACACACACACACACACACACACACACACACACACACACACACACACACAACATATATACACACACACACACACACACACACACACACACACACACACACACACACACACACACACACCACACACAATATCTTTCTCTGATATCCCATATTGATACAACGAGAGTTCACGTTCATGAATGGCAAGGGGGAGAGGGGAGCTAGTTATATTAATCAGGATACGACACACAAGTATCCAAAGGACTTCCTCTCCCCGTCTGCCCACTGCAATATCCATGATGGGGATTAAAGCAACATGGAAGTCATTAACCTTCACTAAACAGATGGTTTCTAAAGGAATATGACATTTCCCAAATTGGAAGCGCCAGACTTCATCGATCGTGGAGAGCTCACACGATGAAGAGACAGACAGATATAGACAGACGATAGACAGACAGATAGATTGACCAGACAGAAGATTGGGATAGATATGTATATACATGTACACATGCACATGTATTTGTCTATCTGTATATAGTGATCATGTATACATACACATATACACATAAGGGCATGCAGACAGGCCGGCAGATAGACAAATAGATCGGTCAATCGATAGACAGACAGACAGACAGATATAGAGATAGATATAAACATAGATATATAGATAAATACATTACATATATGTGTGTTTTATTATATATATAATATATATATATATATATATAAGTCTACTTTTATGTCGTTTGTGTGTGTGTGCGTGTGTATGTATCAATAAAGACATTGATATAAAGAAGCTATAGACATAGATACAGCTATAAACATAGATAAAGATGGATATGTTTGTATGTATGAATAACACACCCTCCGATTTTAATATTGTGCAAACACACACACACACACACACACACACACACACACACACACACACACACACACACACACACACACACACACACACACACACACACACACCCTAATCATCAAACCTTTTTTCCTAATCTCATGTGCCAGAGTTACTCTCTGTTCCCTGTAAAAAAAATAACTAAATTGAAAATAAAGTCTCCTCATTCACGTTTTACATCTTCAGATCTCTGTGTACCCGTGCTTTTGTAAACATTTCGCCCATCAACTAAAGAAAACTACGACCAAAAAAAATGTTCTTGTGCTGGATAAAATCAAAGTGTCTCCAAACACAGTATCGAAAGTTTGCTTGATAAAAACAAAAAGTTGTTTGTAAACATAACGTCGAGTTTTCCTCCTGAATGCCACTTCAAAGCATCCAGATGCACTTGCAGTTGAAAGCAATATGTTAACAGATTAAAATCATGGCTTCAAGCGTTTTTTGTTTTTGTTTTGTTTTTTGTTTTTTTAATATAATCAAAGGACATAACTCTCGAAAATTATCTCCCATGTTGTATAGAACTTCTCAAATCTAACACAGTTTGCGCTACCCATTCAGCTAGCACAGAAGCAGATACAAAGTACAAAAACAGTAAGCTCAGAACACTCCTGGGTTTTTTTTTTTTTTTTTTTTTTTTTTTGGGGGGGGGGTTTGAGGGAGGTATTGTTGTTGTTGTTCTTTGTTTTTTTGTTTTGTTTTGTAAGTTCTGAAAGTGGTTTATGAAGACACAGAGAAAGAGTACAGAAGGAAGAAAGGCAGACAGAGAAAGAGAAGCAATGAACTGAAATGAATCAACCTTATCTAAAACCGGCAGGGAGACAGTCAAAATAAAGAAAAAATGATGGCATCTTGTGTGCCAGACTCCAAGACGCCAAATCAGAATATTATTTTTCTCTCAAAAATGTTCTGAGAGATGCTTGTCAAAGTTTAATATGCGCGCGCGCGCGTGCGTGCGTGCGTGCGTGTTGTGTGTGTGTGTTGTGTGTGTGGTGGTGTGTGGTGTGGTGTGTGTGTGTGTGTGTGTGTGTGTGTGTGTGTGTGTGTGGTGTGTTGTGTGTCTGTGTGTGTGTGTGTGTGAGTGTGTGTGTGTGTTGTTGTCTGTCTGTGTGTGTGTGCGTGTGTGTGTGAATGTGTAGTGTGTGTGTGTTGTCTGTCTGTCTGTGTATGTGAGTATCTTTGTATACCTGTGTGTATGTGTGTATGTGTGTGTTTTGTGTGTTTTGTGTGCTTGTGTGTTTCTGTTTGTGTGTTTCTCTGCTGTGTGTTCAATGTTGTATGCTGTCATGTACGTGTGTTTTGTATTGTGTGCTATTCTGTTGTGTGTTGTTGTGTGTGTGTTGTTGTTGTTTGTGTGTGTGTCGTTTGTGTTGTTATTCGTGTGTGTGTGTATCGTGTTGTGCTGTCACTAAATTCTTACTGCAACATCTGTCAATCACCGACGTGTTTTGTCGTAATAACACCCTCTAACTGAACACTCATTCAATTACACACGCCCCCTGTCACCTCCCTCTTTGTGCAACTACACCACTGTTCTGTCAATGACACACCGGTGTTCTTTTGCTTACATCGCTGCTTCTGTCAATTAGCGACACCCTGCCGTGCAATGTACCACCATCTGTTCTGAACACCCCACTCAAAACACACCCCCGTGCGCTACACGGCCGCTTTGCAAACTTTCGCATGCACTCTGTACTTCAGAAGTAACCATGTTGTCTTAACCTTTGCAACAATAACACTCCCTCTTTGTCATATCATGACTGTAATTGCCACACCTCTGTCACTTACACCACACTCTTGTCACTTACACCACCCATCCTGTCAACTACACCAACTCATTCTGTCAACTACATCACCCTCGTCAACTTACACACCCATCTCAGCAACTTACACCAACCCTCTTCAACTACACCACCACCTTCTTACTACACCACCCTCTTGCAACTACACACCACCCTTTCACTACACTCACCCTTCAACTACAACCACACTCCGTCAACTACACCACCCTCCGTCAACTCACACACCCACTCTCAATACACACCCCTTGTAACTACACCACCCCTGCACACACCACCCATTCCTCAACTACACCACCTCTGTCAACACACACACCCTCAACTACACCACCCCTCTGTCAACTTACACCACCCTCTCTGTCAACTTACACCACATCTCTATTGTCAACTTACCCACCCCTTTTCAACTTACACATCTTTACTTACACACCCTTGATACACCCTCTTGTAACTACACCACCCTCTGTCAATTACACACCCTTGTAATTAACCAACAACACACCACCCCTTTGAAAACCTCTTGTCAACTACACCACCACTTGTCAATTACACCACCCTCTCTGTCAACTACACCCCCTCTTGTCAACTTACACCACCCCTTCCTCCCCTCTGTCAACTTACACCACCCCTCTCTGTCAACTTACACCACCCTCTTTGTCAACTTACACCACCCTCTCTGTCAACTTACACCACCCTCTCAACTCTGTCAACTTACACCACCCCTCTTTGTCAACTTACACCACCCTCTTCTGTCAACTTACACCACCCTCTCTGTCAACTTACACCACCCTCTGTCAACTTACACACCCTCTTGTCAACTTACACCACCCCTCTTGTCAACTTACACCACCCCTCTTTGTCAACTTACACCACCCCTCTCTGTCAACTACATGTTACTTCTGTCACTAATGCAACCTTCATCACACCTTGAACACCTTAATACCCCTCTGCACACCCCCACCCGCAACCCCCCCACACACACCCCCTCCTACACCCCCGCAACCCACCACCCGCACACCACCTGCAACACACCCCCCAACACACCCCCACACACCCCCCTCAATAAAATCACACCACCCTCAAAACCTTGCAACTAACCTTTTCACCACCCTCTCTGTCAACTTACACCACCCCTCTCGTCACTACCACCCCTCTGTCAACTTACACCACCCCTCTTTGTCAACTTACACCACCTCTCTGTCAACTTACACCACCCCTCTCTGTCAACTTACACCACCCCTCTTGTCAACTTACACCACCCTCTTTCAACTACCCACCCTCTTGTCAACTTACACACCCCTTCACTACACACTACCCACCACTTCACCACCCCTCTTGTCAACTTAACCACCCCTCTTGTCAACTTACACCACCCCTCTTTCAACTTACACCACCCCTTCACTTACACCACCCTCTCACACTCACCACCCCCTCTGTCAACTTACACCACCCCTCTTTGTCAACTTACACCACCCCTCTTGTCAACTTACACACCCTCTGTCAACTACACCACCCTCTTTGTCAACTTACACCACCCCTCTCTGTCAACTTACACCACCCCTCTTGTCAACTTACACCACCCCTCTTTCAACTACACCACCCTCTTGTCAACTTACACCACCCCTCTCTGCAACTTCACACCCCCTCTTGTCAACTTACACCACCCCTCTCTTTCAACTTACACCACCCCTCTTGTCAACTTACACCACCCCTCTTTGTCAACTTACACCCACCCCTTGTCAACTTACACCACCCCTCTCTGTCAACTTACACCACCCCTCTTGTCAACTTACACCACCCTCCTGTCAACACACCACCCTCTTTGTCAACTACACCACCCCTCTTTGTCAATTACACCACCCCTCTTTGTCAACTTACACCACCCCTCTTTGTCAACTTACACCACCCTCTCTGTCAACTTACACACCCTCTCTGTCAACTTACACCACCCCTCCCCTCTTGTCAACTTACACACCCCTCTTGTCAACTACACCCCCCCTCTTTGTCAACTTACACCACCCTCTCTGTCAACTTACACCACCCCTCCTGCAACTTACACCACCCCTCTTTGTCAACTACACCACCCCTCTTGTCAACTTACACCACCCCTCTTGTCAACTTACACCACCCCTCTTGTCAACTTACACCACCCCTCTTGTCAACTTACACCACCCCTCTTTGTCAACTTACACCACCCTCTCTGTCAACTTACACCACCCCTCTTTGTCAACTTACACCACCCCTCTTTGCAACTTTAACACCACCCCTCTCTGTCAACTTACACCACCCCTCTTGTCAACTTACACCTACCCCTCTTTGTCAACTTACACACCCCTCTTTGTCAACTTACACCACCCCTCCTTTGTCAACTTACACCACCCCTCTTTGTCAACTTACACACCCCTCTTGTCAACTACACCACCCCTCTTTGTCAACTACACCACCCCTCTTTGTCAACTTACACCACCCCTCTTGTCAACTTACACCACCCCTCTTGTCACAACTTACACACACCCTCTCTGTCAACTTACACCACCCCTCTTTGTCAACTTACACCACCCCTCTTGTCAACTACACCACCCCTCTTTGTCAACTTCACACTCTCTGTCAACTACACCACCCTCTTGTCAACTTACACCACCCTCTCTGTCAACTTACCCACCCCTCTTTGTCAACTTACACCACCCCTCTTTGTCAATTTACACCACCCCTCTTGTCAACTTCAACTCCTCCACTTTCAACTCACCCCTCTTTGTCAACTTACACCACCCCTCTTGTCAACTGACACCACCCCCTTTGTCAACTTACACCACCCCTCTTGTAACTTACACCACCCCTCTCTGTAACTTAAACCACCCCTCTTTGTCAACTACACCACCCCTCTTGTCAACTTACACCACCCTCTCTGTCAACTGACACCACCCATCTTGTCAACTTACACCACCCCCTTTGTCAACTGACACCACCCTCTCTGTAACTAACCACCCTCTCTGTCAACTTAAACACCCTCTTTGTCAACTGACACCACCCATCTTTGTCAACTACACCACCCCTCTTGTCAATTACACACCCCTTGTCAACTACACCACCCCTCTCTGTCACTGACACCACCATCTTTGTCAACTACACACCCCCTCTTGTCACTTACACCACCCCTCTTTGTCAACTTACACCTCCCTCTTTGTCAACTTACACTACCCCTCTTTGTCAACTTACACCACCCTCTCTGTCAACTTACACCACCCTCTCTGTCAACTGACACCACCCCTCTTTGTCAACTGACACCACCCTCTCTGTCAACTTACACCACCCCTCTTTGTCAACTTACACCACCCCTCTTGTCAACTTACACCACCCTTTGTCACTTACACACCCTCTTTGTCAACTTACACCACCCCTCTTTGTCAACTTACACCACCCCTCTCTGTCAACTTACCCACCCTCTTTGTCAACTTACACCACCCCTCTTTGTCAACTTACACCACCCCTCTCTGTCATCTGACACCACCCCTCTTTGTCAACTGACACCACCCCTCTTGTCAACTGACACCACCCCTCTTTGTCAACTGACACCACCCCTCTCTGTCAACTGACACCACCCCTCTTTGTCAACTGAACCACCCTCTTGTCAACTTACACCACCCTCTTTGTCAACTTACAGCACCCCTCTCTGTCAACTACACCCCCCTCTTTGTCAACTTACACCACCCCTCTCTGTCAACTGACAACCACCCTGTTTGTCATCTTACACCACCCCTCTTTGTCAACTTACACCACCCCTCTCTGTCAACTTACACCACCCCTCTCTGTCAACTTACACCACCCCTTTCCCTGTCAACTTACACCACCCTTCCCCGTCAACTTACACCACCCTTCTCTGTCAACTTACACCACCCTTTCCCTGTCAACTTCCACCACCCTTTTCCTGTCAACTTACACCACCCTTTCCTGTCAACTTACACCACCCCTCTCTGTCAACTTACACCATCCCTCTTGTCAACTGACACCCACCCTTCTTTGTCAACTTACCCACCCCTCCCTGTCAACTTACACCACCCTTCTTTGTCAACTTACAGCACCCCTCTCAGTCAACTGACACCACCCCTCTTTGTCAACTTACACCACCCCTCTCTGTCAACTGACACCACCCCTCTTTGTCAACTGACACCAACCCTCTTGTCAACTTACACCACCCCTCTTTGTCAACTTACACCACCCCCTCTCTGTCAACTGACACCACCCCTCTTTGTCAACTGACACCACCCCTCTCTGTCAACTGACACACCTCCCTCTTTGTCATCTTACACCACCCCTCTTTGTCAACTTACACACCACCCCTCCCTGTCAACTTACACCACCCTTTCCCTGTCAACTTACACCACCCTTTCCCTGTCAACTTACACCACCCCTCTCTGTCAACTTACACCACCCCTCTCTGTCAACTTACACCACCCCTCTTTGTCAACTGACACCACCCTCTTTGTCAACTTACACCACCCCTCTTTGTCAACTTACACACCCCTCTTCTGTCAACTTACACCACCCCTCTTTGTCAACTTACACCACCCCTCTTTGTCAACTGACACCACCCCTCTTTGTCAACTTACACCACCCCTCTTTGTCAACTTACACCACCCTCTTTGTCAACTGACACCACCCCTCTCTGTCAACTGACACCACCCCTCTTTGTCAACTGACACCATCCCTCTTTGTCAACTTACACCACCCCTCTTTGTCAACTTACAGCACCCCTCTCTGTCAACTGACACCACCCCTCTTTGTCAACTTACACCACCCCTCTTGTCAACTGACACCACCCCTCTTTGTCATCTTACACCACCCCTCTTTGTCAACTTACACCACCCGTCTCTGTCAACTTACACCACCCCTCTTTGTCAACTTACACCACCCCTCTCTGTCAACTTACACCACCCCTCTCTGTCAACTTACACCACCCCTTTCCTGTCAACTTACACCACCCTTCCCCGTCAACTTACACACCCTTCTCTGTCAACTTACACCACCCTTTCCTGTCAACTTACACCACCCTTTTCATGTCAACTTACACCACCCTTTCCTGTCAACTTACACCACCCTCTCTGTCAACTTACACCATCCCTCTTTGTCAACTGACACCATCCCTCTCTGTCAACTTACACCATCCCTCTCCGCCAAATCTCCCCATGCTTTTCTGTTTAATCCATTAACATCAGAGGCAGATGCAAAAGCAAGCACGATAGTATGGCCATCATCAATATGTAAAAGACGATGGAGATGGAATGGGTACATCATTCAGAGACAGCAAGATTAACAACATCACCCGGACACTGCCCTCTACTGGAAACCAGAAAGGCGATATTAGAGAGAAAAACCCAAGAACAAGTCCAGGACAAACAATAGGAGAACTCCAAGCCCTTCTCTCTTCTGTTATCTCTCTTCTATCTTATGTTCTCTGTCTTCTGTTATGTCTTCTGTCATCTGCCTTCTGTTACCTGTTTTTGTCTTTTGTTATCTTTCCTCTGCCTTTTCTTATCTGTCTTCTGTTATCTGCCGTCTGTCTTTTGTTATATTTCTTCTGTCTTTTGTTATCTGTCTTCTGTTATTTGTCTTCTGTTATCTGTCTTACATCATCATGAGGATATACACAGAGAGAGACAGACAGACACAGACAGACAGACAGACAGACAGATAGAGAAAGAGAGCGAGAGATGTAATTCACTTTCGGGGTAAAACGTATGCAGTAAGTTCTTCAACAGCCGTCTGCGAAATATTATAAGAATGCAACACGTTCTTCCACTTCGATTAGGAAACCAAACATGTCCATGCACAATGAGCAATAAATGGCTTAAATTACACTCCTTAAACCACTTCTCTTGGATACTTTGATTCCACGGAAAAACGAAACAAGAACAGAAATCAATTCACAAAAACGTGAACATAGATTGTGCTGGATCAATTCAAATCAATTCATTGAGAGGGAAGAGGGGGGGGGGGGGTAATCTAGACTGAGTGATTTCAAAATGCTTTTCGTATTACATCAGATCACTAGCTGAAATCTGGAAGATGGATGAAGGGGAAGTAAGGGGGAAGAAGCCATCAAAGGTCACCAACCTTCTGTGCTGCGAACACGCGCCTTGATTGGAACCAATCAACACCCTAGGATGCAAAGGAAGCGCCAAATGATTCGATCTCTGTCTGTCTGTCTGTCTGTCTCTGTCTGTCTGTCTGTCTGTCTCTCTCTCTCTCTCTCTCTCTCTCTCTGTCTCTTCTCTTTCTTTCTTTCTGTCTGTCTGTCTGACTCTCTCATTGTCTGTCTGTCTGTTTGTTTGTCGTCTGTCTGTCTGTCTCTCTCTCTCTCTCTCTCCTCTCTTTCTTTCTGTTTGTCTGTCTGTCTGACTCTCTCATTGTCTGTCTGTCTGTTTGTTTGTCTGTCTCTCTCTCTCTCTCTATCTATCCATTTATATATTTCTCTGTCCCACCTCTCTTTGTCTCTCTCTATGTCTGTCTCTCTCTGTCTGTCTATCTCTGTCTCTCTCTATCTTTCTCTCTCTTTGCCTGTCTCTCTCTCCCTGTCTGCCTCTCTCTCTCTCTCTCTCTCTCTCTCTCTCTCTCTCTCTCTCTCTCTCTCTCTCTCTCTCTGTCTTTCTCTCTGCGCTTCGTTGGTTGAAAATAAACAGCAGTCATTAGGGTTGATCCCCAACTGAGTCAATGTTAACAACTTCCATCTGTTGCTGGCAGAGCCGCGATGCTTTCTGACACATGCGAGAGATATCATACTTTTTTTGTTTTGCCTTGGAATCTGCGAAGGATCAATTTGAAGATGTTGTCTCTTCTGCAAAAATTGCATCCACTTCTTTTCCAGCAACGTCAGTCATTAATTTCTGTACTGTCACAAGATTTTTTTTATTCATTTTAATTTCTAATTCCATCTAATTGCTGAGAGTAAGGAATTGATGACAGAGGAAAACAGACAGATCTTTATCTCCACGACCTAAGATGCTCATTCTCATCTATCTGAAAGATTTTGACCAATTTTCTTCTTTGGCATTCTATATATCTTTCCTTTCATTTTTGGTTTTGCTTTTGTTTGTTTGTTTGTGTGTGTGTGTGTGTGTGTGTGTGTGTGTGTGTGTGTGTGTGTGTGTGTGTGTGTGTGTGTGTGTGTGTGTGTGTGTGTGTGTGTGTGTGTGTGTGCGTGTGTGTGTTTTGTATTCTTTTTTGTATTCTTTAATTCTTCGGTCATAGACACGTATTGCTGTGGAAGACTACAGACAAGAACATTCTGCCAAGAAGTCTTTTTTGCCATATTTGTATCATCGCTATGATGTAGTATATTTACAGCTTTGTTCTCTGTATAAGATAAAAGCGATACGAGGATACTTTAAAGGCCAACCTCATCATCTGTGGCATCCAAACCATCAACTGCGAAGATATTGCCTCCAACAGAGTGATCTGCCGACAGCTATGCAGGCAGGTCTCATCAAATTTGAACAGCCCTGTCTCACAGTCTCAATCCTAGATAGAACTTCATAGCATTATGATCATCATCCTCGTCGACATCATTATCAACGCATTGTAAAAACTGTGCCAGCTTCTGCGGCCATTAAGGTGGCGTAGGAAAGAAAAAGGTGAGCACAAAGGTCACCTCCTTGAGTATTATCAACCTAGAAAAAAATCTGAACAGCGCAAACCAGCTTCTGCTGAAAAGAAGGAAAAGTAGTGGTAGTTTATCTTGTTTTTTTTAAAGGATTATGGCACTCAGGGAGGTTATCTTGTGTCAGCTTTCTTTCTTTTTTTAAAGGATTATGGCACTCAGGGAGGTTATCTTTGTGTCAGCTTCTTTTTTTTTAAAAAGGATTATGGCACTCAGGAGGTTATCTTTGTGTCAGCTTTCTTTTTTTTTTAAAGGATTATGGCACTCAGGAGGTTATCTTTGTGTCAGCTTTCTTCTTTTTTTAAAGATTATGGCACTCAGGGAGGTTATCTTTGTGTCAGCTTTCTTTTTTTTTAAAGGATTATGGCACTCAGGGAGTTATCTTTGTGTCAGCTTTCTTTTTTTTTTAAAGGATTATGGCACTCAGGAGGTTATCTTGTGTCGCTTTCTTTTTTTTTTAAAGGATTATGGCACTCAGGGAGGTTATCTTTGTGTCAGCTTTCTTTTTTTTTTAAAGGATTATGGCACTCAGGAGGTTATCTTTGTGTCAGCTTTCTTTTTTTAAGGATTATGGCACTCAGGGAGTTATCTTTGTGTCAGCTTTCTTTTTTTTTAAAGGATTATGCACTCAGGAGGTTTCTTTGTGTCAGCTTTCTTTTTTTAAAGGATTATGCACTCAGGAGGTTATCTTTGTGTCAGCTTTCTTTTTTTTTTTTAAAGGATTATGGCACTCAGGGAGGTTATCTTGTGTCAGCTTTCTTTTTTTTTTTTTAAGGATTATGGCACTCAGGAGGTTATCTTTGTGTCAGCTTCTTTTTTTTTTTTTAAAGGATTATGGCACTCAGGGAGGTTATCTTTGTGTCAGCTTTCTTTTTTTTTCCCGTCCCACTTTCTACGCCACCTTAATGGTTACAGACGCTGGCGCAGTTTTTACAATGCCATGATGATGATGATGTCGATGATGACGATAATCACGATGCTATGGAGTTCCACGTAGGACTGAGACTGTGTGACAGGGCTGTACTATACGCTTGCTATCATAATATATTCTGGCGTCAACCAGGCCCGAGAGATACAGACACCTGCAATGCTGGTCAGAAGATTTGAGCAACATCCTCAATGACGCATCCGTGAAGTGCATGAGACTCGACTGTGTGGTTCCCAGTCTTCCCAATGAGTCCATAGCACGCCCAACTGTGCGTAGGAGCCGGTTAGAACCAAAAAATCCCACAATGATTTATTTTTGAAGGGACTGAAAGCATTCGAACCCACGATCTTCCAGTCGGTAGTCCGTTGCATTAACCACTACACCACGCCCACTGGTTGGTAGTGAATCTTGTATCGGGCACATTAACCACCCGGCAACACACTCTGTATCCAACTGTTATCAAACAATTCCATGTGTTTACAAATGTAACAATTCCTTGTGTTTACAAATGTAACAATTCCTTGTGTTTACAAATGTAACAATTCCTTGTGTTTAAAAATGTAACAATTCCTTGTGTTTACAAATGTAACAATTCCTTGCCTTTACAAATTTAACAATTCCATGTGTTTACTAGTGTAACAGTTCCATGTGTTTACACATGTAACGATTCCATATGTTTACAAATGTAACAGTTCGATGTATTTACAAATGTAACAATTCCATGTGTTTACAAATGCAACAATTCCGTGTGTTTACACATGTAGCAATTCCATGTATTTACAAAATGTAACAATCCCATGAGTTTACAAATGTAACAGTTCCATGTATATACAAATGGAACAATTCCATGCGTTTACAAAATGTAACAATTCCAGGAGTTTACAAATGTAACAATCCAGGAGTTTGCACATGTAACAATTCCATGAGATTACAAAATGTAACAATTCCATGAGATTACAAAATGTAACAATTCCATGAGTTTACAAATGGAACAATTCCATGTGTTTACAAATGTAACAATTCCATGTGTTTACAAATGTAACAATTCCATGAGATTACAAATGTAACAATTCCATGAGATTACAAAATGTAACAATTCCATGAGATTACAAAATGTAACAATTCCATGTTTTACAAATGAACAATTCCATGTGTTTACAAATGTAACAATTCCATGAGATTACAAAATGTAACAATTCCATGAGATTACAAATGTAACAATTCCATGAGATTACAAAATGTAACAATTCCATGTGTTTACAAATGGAACAATTCCATGTGTTTACAAATGTAACAATTCCATGAGATTACAAAATGTAACAATTCCATGAGATTACAAAATGTAACAATTC
>CM060313.1:1442305-1444805 GCA_030674185.1 Monoplex corrugatus | reverse complement strand
GTCTGTCTTTTTGTCTGTCTGTCTGTCTGTCTGTCTTTTTGTCTGTCTGTCTTTTTGTCTCTGTCTTTCTGTCTGTCCATCTGTCTTTCTTTCTATCTTCATTTCTTTCGTTCTTTCGTTCTTTCTTTCTTCTTTTCTTTCTTCTTTCTTACTTTTTTCTTTTTCTTCTTTCTTTCTTTCTTTCTTTCTTTCTTTTTCTTTCTTTCTTCTTTTCTCCCTTTCTTTCTTTCTTTCTTTCCTTCTTTCTTTCTTACTTTCTTCTTTTCTCCCTTTCTTTCTTTCTTTCTTCTTTTCTCCCTTTCTTTCTTTCTTTCTTCTTTCTTTCTTTCTTTCTTTCCTTCTTTCTTTCTTACTTTCTTTTTCAATTCTTACTGCCTTCCTTTCTATATTTGTTTTCCAGTCTTTCCGATTTTTCCTGAATGCGAGTATGTACGTGGTTTTTTGTTTGTTGTTTTGTTTGTTTGTTTGTTTGTTTGTTTGTTTGTTTGTTTGTTTGTTTTGAATATGCAAAAACAAGAGTTGCTAGTAAAGCATGTAGGCTACATGATCTTTAAATAGAAGTCTGAGGGGAGGGAGGGAGACACAGGCAGACAGACAGACAGAGTGAGAGAAAGAGAGAGAGAGGGAGAGAGAGATAAAGACAGAGAGAGACAGAGGCAGAGAGTGACAGAGAGAGACAGACAGGTGGAGACAGAGAGTGAGAGAGATGGACAGGGAGATAAACAGAGACAGAGAGAGAGAGAGAGAGAGAGAGAACCAAAGCTGATGTCATTGCTGACTTTATCGCAGATGAACATGTTGACATTGCTTTTATCACCGAAACATGGCTTAACCCCCTTGGTCATGAACCTATACATGTGAGTCTCACTCCGAGTGGTTACAGGCTTGCTTCTTTCCATCGCTCATCCCGAGGTGGTGGTATCGCCATCCTCTACAACGACTCACTCCATTCCCGCCTGTCTTTCTCGCAGTCTCTGCCTTTCTCCCATCCTTCTTTCGAGCACGTTGAAGTATCCTTCCAATCCACCCCTCACCCCATCACCTTCTCCTGTGTCTATCGACCTCCACCTAGCTCTGCCAACAAGCTCACCACATCCATGTTTCTCTCTGACTTTGATCAACTTCTTGATTACTACTGTCTCTTACCTGGAAATCTTATCATTCTAGGTGACATCAATGTCCACTATGACAACACTCACCGTTATGACACAAGACATATCATCAACTCTCTGTCCAATCACAATATGACTCAACACATTTCTGAACCAACCCATCAAAAAGGTCACATTCTTGACTGGATCATTTCTCGTGATCACCACAATTCCGCTACTGACAACTGCTTAGTTCTTTCTACCCGTCTAACTTCAGCCCTTCCATCTGACCACTCTGCAATTCTCTGTTCTCTCGACATTTCTCCTCCTTCCCGTACCATGCGCACAGTGACTCGACGCAATCTCAAATCTATCGACCTCTCCACATTTTCATCTGATGCCTCCCGTCTCCTTTCTGAAAAGTCACATAACCTTGCCGATGAATTCTATACTACTCTCCACCATCTTCTGGACACTCATGCTCCAGCCACAACCCGTCCTTTACCTGACCGCCCCCCTACCCCCTGGCTCACTCATGAGATCGCCTGTGCAAAACGTGCCCGCCGCAGAGCAGAGCGCCGCTGGCGCAAATCCAAACTCACTGTACACAGGCAACTTTTCCAAGCCTCTAAAACAAAAGTATCCACCCTCATTGCATCAGCAAAAACAAGTTATTTCCAAACCAAAATCCTGAATGCCTCTTCTTCAAAAGAACTCTTTACAACCATGAATCATCTCCTTGGCACACGAAAAGATTTACCTCTCCCAACAAAACATACAAATGAAGAACTCCCATCTGTATTCTCCAACTATTTCACCACCAAAATACAAACTCTTCGTGACAGGCTTGACAGGACACCCTGTCAACCATGCCCACCTGACCCTTCCTTCTCTGGCACACCTCTTACTACTTTTAACCCAGTCTCACAAGAAGAAATTCTCAACACAATCAGATCCATGTCGTTCAAAACCTGCGAGCTGGATCCTCTTCCAGGTTCTCTCTACTCCGACTGTCTCCCTACTCTCCTCCCATTCATCACTGACATCATCAACACTTCTCTTCAAACTGGAACTGTCCCTGATTCTTTCAAGTCTGCTATTGTTCACCCTCTCCTCAAGAAACACAATTTAGATCCAAATGAACTGAAAAATTACCGGCCTATCTCTAATCTCTCTTTCTTGTCAAAACTGCTTGAAAAAGTCGTCCTCAACCAGCTGAACTCTCACCTGTCTGCCAACAATCTCCTCAATCCTTTCCAGTCAGCCTACCGCCAGTGCCATAGCACTGAAACTGCCCTACTACACATTCTCAACAATCTCCTCCTTGCAACTGATACTGGCAAAGTCTCTCTCCTCACACTCCTTGATCTGTCTGCAGCCTTTGATACCATTGATCATGGTATTCTCCT